>PVKS010016964.1:0-42975 GCA_004027875.1 Aplodontia rufa
TAATAACTGGATAACTGTCAAGGATTTTTTAAAAAAAGAATCCTTCTTTCTGACCACATGGTTCCCTAACTTAGCACAGCTTCCTTATACATGTGACATTTAAGTTGCAGTAAATGTGCCTGTGTTGCATTACAGGTTTAACTTTGATAGAAAAGAAAACAAAAACCTCACATAGCTGCAGGTACTGGTTTCTTGTTGGGTGATAGGATATTCTGAACTTAACTGTGGAGGTGGTTGCAAGGATCTGTGAATACACTAAAACCATAGAACCATAGCTTTAATTGAGTGAATCGGGGGCTGGAGTGATGGCTCGGTGGTTTTGGCGCTTGCCTGGCATGCGTGAGTACTCAAGTTCAAATCCCAGCACCACGTACACAACAAAATGTCTGAGGAATGAAAGTCACAAGAAAAACTAAATAAAAATTGCTTCTCTCTCTCTCTCTCTCTCCCCTCTTTCTTTAAAAAAAATTGAGTGAATTGTATGGGTGAATTATATTTCAATAAGACTGTTGAAAAGAGGGACTGGAGCGGTGGCTAGCTGGTAGAGCCCTTGCCTGGCTTGCATTAGGACCTGGGTTTGAACCCCAGCACCACATATGCAACTAAGTGTTAAAAAAAATACCATGAAAAGACAAACACTTCTTCAGTGATTTCTCATAAAACACAGAAGGAAAATCCACTCTCCCAAGGAGACCTACAAGATACCTGTCTCAGAGATCATCTTAAACTTCTATTCAAGTCTTAATCTGTTTTCTGATGCTATAACAAAATACCTGAAACCACATAGTTTATGAAGCACCAAGTTTTATTTGACTCATGATTCTGGAGGCTGGGACATCCTAGAGCATGGCGCTGGCACCTGCCCAGCATCTGGTGAGGTCGTCTTCCTGTGTCACAACATGGCACCACATGGTGAGATGGCACAGGTGTGCTAGCTCAGCTCTCCTGCTTCCTGCAAAGCACCAATCCCATCGTGGGACCCACCTTCAGGTCCTCGTCTAATTCCAATTACTTCCCAAAGGTCTCACCTCCAAATGCTATCACTTTATAAATTTGGGGAGTAAGTTACCAAAATATGAAATGTGGGGGACACATTCGAACCAGGGCAACTCCTTAAACACAGTGGTCTGCTCTCTGGCCTCAGGACCTTTGCACTGGCTGCTATTTCTGGTCTGAGCTTCTGGGTCACTTCAGGCCCTTCTCGACTGACCTATAGTGGGTGTGTCCTCCTCTGCTGGGGTTGGGGGGCAGTCCTTTAACTGCAGAATTTGTCCAAATTTGTAATTATCCTAGTTTTTACCTATTTATTTATCACCTGTGAGTGGCAGAGGGAAAGAGCAGGGCCTCATTACGCAGAGCGAGAATCTCAGTGTTCAGCAGCACCTTGCACGTCCTTAGTAAAGTTTAGCTATTAACTGACAATTTCAAGAAAATGTAGTTTCAAAAATAATTACAAGAGGGGCTGGAGTGGTGGCTCAATGGTCACAGCACTTGCCTGGCATTCGCTAGGACGCGGGTTCGAACTCAAGCACCACGTGCACAACGAAGTTTTGGAGCAACTAAAGCCACATGAAAACCTAAATAAAATTGATTCTCTCTCTCTCACTGTCTCTTTTTAAAACAATTACAAGAAAAATGTGTTTTCTTAGAGTTCTTTAGAACTGGAATAAATTCAATCTTTTGATTTTTACTTCTTCTTTTTTAAAATTTTGTTTTAGTGCTGGGGATTGAACCCAGGGGCGCTTTACCACTGAGCCACATCCCAGCTCTTTTCATTTTTTATTTCAAGACAGGGTTTGGCTAAGTTGCTGAGACAGGTCTTGAACTGGAGATCTTCCTGCCACAGTTTCCGGAGTTGCTGGGATGACAGGCTTGTGCCATCATGCCTGACCTGATTTTTTTTTTTTATTAAGAGAGAGGGACAGTGAGAGAGAGAGAGACAGAGAGAGAGAGAGAGAATCAATTTTATTTAGTTTTTCATGTGGCTTTTGTTGCTCTGACACTTCATTGTGTATATGGTGCTGGGGTTCAAACCCTCATCCTTGCGCATGCCAGGAAAGTGCTGTAACTGCTAAGCAACCGCTCCAGCCCCCTGACCTGATTTTTACTTTATTTTAAAAATTGTAATGCAATTTAAAAAATTAACAGGTTTATTATTTTGTTTAGAACAGTTTTAGGTTCACAGCAAAATTGGTTGGAAAGTTCAAAGAATTCCCCATAATGCCCTGCTCAACTGCCCCCATTATCAGCCCCCCTCATCAGGCACATTGGCTACAGTGACAAGGACCCGGACGTTGGCACATCGTCACCCAAAGCCCACAGTTTACATCAAGGTTGTTGGTGCTGTGCCCTCTGTGGGTGTGGACAGATGGACAATGCCACGCATTCACCATCACAGTGTCATATAGAGTAATTTCACAGCCCCCACCCAATCCTCTGTGCACTGCATTGTTTTAAAGTTCATTTTTCCTATTAAAAATATCTGCAGGGAGGAGCTGTGCAGGGAGGGAGCCCAGTGCAGGAAGCTGCGCTTGTGGGATTGTGGTGCAGGCCTCAGGGCCTCAGGCAGGCTGGGCTCCAGCTCCCAGTTCCAGCAGGGTGGGTGCCACTCCCCAGGAGGATGAGGGGGTAACCTCTGTCCCTGCACCCACCCGGGCCCAGGTCACTCCCAGTCCAGCTGATGCACTCCGGGGCTGGAGCAGCTGCAGGCCTGCTGGTCATGAGGGAGGTAGTAGAAAGTCAGGTGGCCCTGCCATTCAGGGTCCCCTGCCTGTCCCCTTTGCACTCACATCTGCTTCCTCTGAGGAGGTGCTTCGAAGAACAAAATACCACCGCTGTGAGAATTCAGGGCACAGTGTGCTACTAGGAAGCCCCTCCTTTGGGGAACACAAAATGACTGCGGTGGTCTCCTCGGCAGCCCCTCCCCTTTCTTGGCGGAGCATCTGGGCCGCACCCCTGTTCTCAGGGCTCTGGTCCTCGTTCCTCCCCACCCCCCTTGTTGCTTGGAACTTTGCCAAAACCCATAATACCTAGAATATTGACTTTGGGTTCTCCAAACAAAAGATCCTGTCTTTACCAGGATCGGCCCTTGTCAAAAAGCAAAGGAAGGATTATAAATAAATTTTCCATTCATAAAATCGATCACCAGATCCTGCCAAATTTGAAACCTCAGTAGCATTTCTCCTCTTCATGCACACAGATGCTGGCTCAGCTTTCCGAATCTCTGACCTGGGGGCTTCCAACAGCCTCTTCTTTTTCATTCCCTTCCATCCCTTCCTTCCTCAGAGCCTTCTGAAGACTGAGAGTCCCTGGCAACCAAAGATATGTCAAAGTAAGGTTACAAGGTATTTTACTATTTTGTTTTACAGTGGTGAGGTTCAAACCCAGGGCCTCCCATGTGCTAGGCAAGCACTGTACCACTGAGCTGCATCTCCATCCCTGTGAAATTTTAAAGGCTGCCTATTTTTAATATAATTAACGCTTTATACTAAAAGATGCAATTTTATCTAGACAGTTGTAGGATACAAGCCGAGCCTTATTCAGTCTGTAAGTCCAAGACCACTGGTCACCTCTTCCAGGAAGGTTCCCTGACCTCCACCGCAGGGAGGCACAGGGACTGCTCCACCTCCACCCTGCCACTGACTTTTAATACCTAGCTCGTCAGCTTGCCCCCACAATGCTCAGTGTAGCTTGAGACAATGACCATGACTGGGTCCACTCTACATTTCCCTCCCTATTACTGAGCAGGTAAATGAATGAATGTTCAAATGAATAGAGCATAAAAGAACGAAATGTCAGACTTCTGAGCCTATAGGGCCTCCGTTTGTTTGAGCTGAATGATTATTTGAGCTGGTTTGCCTTTGCAAATTTGTAGGACTGCAGCTGCGGATTTCCTGCCCCAGGGTCAAGGTCCTCTTAGTTAACCTTCCCTGGGGGGTGGGGCTGGGGGGGGTGTGGAACTGGAGGTGCCACCTCAAGGACCACCAGGTGGCGCCAAGTGCATTTGCTGGAAAGTGGCCATCCATTTCCTCCTTTGCGGGGTCCTGGGAGGACGTTCCAAAAAGACCAGAGTTTTCTGGATTATTTGCTGGAGATCATCCTAAAAATCAGAAATTCCCCAGACCCAAGTCCAGCCCATGAGGCAAAGCAAGATATATAAATTCTATGAAAGAAATCGGTCAAGTGAATCTGCAGATGGTAGCCTCAATGTAGAGCTGACCAGGCAGCTCTAATGGGCCTCTGGGCTCCCCTGCTGCAGCCAAGGTCCCTGAGAGGGTGTGGCTTTGCCCCTGGACACACATGGAATCCACCTGCTCAGAACAGGCTAGAAATGAAGTCCTCTACCCGTTATCTCTGCTGGCTGGAAGTTCAAGAGGTAGGTGGGGACTGACCTGAAGCCACTTAGCCCTCTCAGAGACTCATCTTGCTGGGGATGGCCTCCTTCCTTCCCTGAGCCACAGTGGGCCTTCGCAGCTAACCTTCTGAGGTTCTCCTGGGGAGGGAGCTTGGGAGAGGACGGAACTCCACTTTGCTTCAGGCCCTTGAGGGAACAACCTCTCTACCAATTCTTTCCTTCCGGGAATCCTTCCAGGGCAGCCAGCTTGGGTGTTTCACAGGTAATGCTTGGAACAGCAGACAGATTCTCTGTAGTAGGTGAGTATGAGTATTAGGTTCTGGTGACAGACAGTCTTTAGTTGATTGACCCTGTGGCCCTGGCTCCCCACCCGCTTAGCCTTCTTGATCCTGGCAGCCCAAATCTGGGGCCCTGATCCCTTTGGAGCCTACAGGAATGGTGCCATCTTGTGAAAGTGCTTGCGCTGGCTGGTGTGTAAGGGCTATCCAACTCAGTGCTTCACAAGAATAACAGGCGCTGTCGCAAACTTGTGAAAAAATGTTCAGTGTCCTTAGCAATTAGGGAAATGTAAATCCAAATGACACTTAGGTTTCATCTCAATCCAGTCAGAATGCAAACGATGATCACTGCTGGAGGGGATATGGAGAAAAAGGAGCATTTTACACTGTGGGTGGGCCTGTGAATTAGTACAGCCACAGTGGAAGCCACGGCATGGAGGTTCCTCAAAAGCAAGCCATGGCACCACCACATGACCCAGCTCGAGCAGTGCTTGGCGTTTATCCTAAAGATTAAAGACAACATACTACAGCAACATGCCCATGTTTATAGCAGCATCATTCACAACAGCCACGCTGCGGAACCAGCCTGTCTGTCCATCAGTGGATGAATGGATAAGGAAAAGGCGGTGTATGCACATGATGGGGTTTTATTCAGTCATAAAGAGCAGTAGAATTATGCTATTTGCAGGAAAATGGATGGAATTTGAGAACCAGACTCAGAAAATCAAGGATTGTATGTTTTCTCTCACATGTGAAAACAAGAGAGAAAAAAGGAATTGAAATTTGGAGGTAATCTCTTGAAAATGCAAGGGAGATCAGTGGAATAGAGGAAAGGGCCAGGAGGAGGGAGGCGGGAAGGGAAGAACAGGGGAATGATACTGGCCAAATCCTATTGTCACAGTGCGTGCATGTAGAATATGTAAAAGCTAGTCACTCTTACGTACAACTATAATGCACCAATCAAAATAGGAGGAAGAAAATATCGGGCCTTGGTCGCATCCCTTCGTTCTTCCTGGACTGTCAGCCTCTTTGGGTCTTGTGGTCATCACCCCTCGTCCTCCTGCAGTGTTGGGCTCTGACAGTCGTGTCTCAGGGAGGCCTCCCGATGGCTGCATGGGGTGCCTTGTTGTACATGATGCGTGTACAACAGCAGCCTCCAGCCACCATGAGGCGTGGGCCCAGCAGGTTGCTCACAAACGTGAGCGGGTTGACACCAGTCTCTCCTTTCTGGTGCAAATCTCAGTGGGTCTGACAGATGCCAGGCCTGAAGCATGGAGTCCAAGCTGGGGATCAGCTCCTGGTCATCCGCCAACCTTCCTTGCCCTGTGCTGTCTGTCTTTGTTGTGGGGATCCTCTCCTCCTTCTCCTCTGAACCTCACTTGCTTCCATGTGCCACATTGTTGGGTGCTGGGGTGCAGAGGGCAGCCGGCCATGGGCCTCAGGCCTCCAAGGACCCTGGTAGATAACCCATCAACCCAGCGTGGTGAGAGCAGCATGCAAAGGCAGGACGGTCAAGGTGGCTTCCACAGGAGACGTGTTCCTGTGGCCTCAGGAAGCGAGGGTGTGGGCGGCCACTTCTGTCCAGTCAAGAGGCCTGGCCTCCCACACTACAGGGCCCTGTGCAGGACCACACCTTGCATAGTACCCTTGCCAGGCCACAGGGAACAGGACAGAGTAGAGCCAGGGCTCCCAGACCTGAATTCCTAGGTAATGCCCCCAAGACATCCAATGCCAGGCAGAGCATGCAAGGTGGCTCTGTGAGGTCCAGGGGAACTTGCCAGAAGGCTGGAAGGGCAGCCTGGGGGGCTTGGGTGTGTGGGGCATCTCAGCTCTTTTTTGGGTCTCCTTGGTCACGTTATCCAATGCCACCCAACATGGGCCTCCAAATCAAAGGGAGGGCTGGGTGACTGTGACTGGGCAGTGTGGCTCCCATTGTGAAGATCCAAAAGGACAATGTCAAATTCAGGGGAAAAAGCACACTGCTCAAATCCAAGCTGCCTCCTCCTCCTCCTTCTCCCCCTCCCCCTATCCCTCCTTCTCATCTTCCTCCTCCTCCCCCTCTGCTTCCTCCTCCTCCTCCCCTCATCTTCCTCCTCCTCCTCTTCCTCCTCCCTCCTCCTTCCCCCTCATCTTCCTCCTCCTCCCCTCCTCCTCCCCTCCTCATCTTCCTCCTCCTTCCCTCCTCATCTTCCTTCTCCCCTCATCTTCCTCCTCTTCTTCCTCCTCCCCTCCTCATCTTCCTCCTTCTCCTCTTCCTTTTGTCATAAAGAGGAAAAAGGAGTTAACTTATTTTTCACATGATAAATTAGTGTAACTGTATTATAAACATTTTTGAAGTTATAAAAGAAAATACTTCCCATTCTGCACTCTCCCAGCTAACCTTGGTTAGAATTTATTTCAACAGTTGTTACTTGAGCTCCCACTGCTTTTCAGGCACAATTCTAGGGGGTGGGACAGGGGAGGAAACAGGTGACAATTCTGTCATCAATGGTGCTGAAATGGAACATGTGCACCCTTGGCCCGGGGCATTTACCACGCAGGTACACATGTCCACCAAGGGACAGGCACAATGTTCCTAGCAGCCCTGCTCCTCATGAACCCAAACTGGGAACTGCCTGAATGCCCGCGAGCAGTAGAGGGATAAAGAAGCCTCCTCCTCGGACACTGGGGTCACCCCCTTCCAGGCACAGGTGCATGGCTCCAGGCTGGGGCCCCAGGGAGATGCTACCCCTGTGAGGGCAGAGGTTGCATCTGCATTGTCCTGGTGGTACCCTTGTGGGAGTAGTGCTGGGAGTGGCCACGAGGGGGTGCTTCCACACTCCATCTGTGCTGGTTGCTGGATAGGGTTGGCTGGTGACTGTCTGCCTGAGACTGTGTGTGCTTCTGTGTTGTGCTTCGATCAAATATCTGCATTTTAAAAATTGGTGCTAGGGTGGAGCTTGTAAAGTCACCTCTGGTATGCAGGGTGGCCCTGATCTCATGCCCCTGGCTGGTTGAATCCTGCTGTCAGTATCTTTCTGGTCCGTGGTCCAGTGGGTGGGGTCCCGGGGGCAAGAGGGCACCCTGACCAGAGGCTTTTCCCACGGGTAGGGAAAATGAGCTGGGGGATCAGGCTGTGCCTATGACAGGAGCAGGAGGTGGTGAGGACCAACTGGGCTGGCCAGGGGCCCCTGGGGACTCAGGAAAGGCAAGCCTGAGCCTGGGCTGGTCTGACCTATTCCAGCCACTGAGACCCAGATGAACAGAAGCCCGAATCCTGGAGGTTCCCACAACAGCAGCCCTCTGGGAAACTTTCATAAAGGACCAGAGGGGGAAGAGGGTGAGAAATGGGAGTGAGTGACAGGAGAGCACACAGACGGTATCGAGCAAAGAAAGAAGCCAGGAGTATGGGGTGAGTGGGCACTGTTGCTCAGGCCAGCTCAACAGAAGGGGCACACATCAGCTTGACTTCCTGACCCAAACCCAATCCCAGGCGCAGACCTGGGATTCAGGGGCTCCTTCCTTCTCCCACCAGGGTGGGTTCCCCCTGAACTCCCCTGCAGCCACCACCTTCCCTCTCTGGAATTTCTGGATCCTATGGGGCCCCTCCTTTGCCGTATTTCTCTGAGTTTGCCCTCATCCCCACCGGGGGCTCCAGTCACTACAGGTGAGTGTCAACACCTCCAATGGGGGCAGGGGCCCCAAACTGTTCTAAACAAAACCTCAAGTGCCCTAAGAGGTTGCATTCCTTGGCTTCTGCCAGCGGCAGAGTGACAGTTGTCTTCTCAGAACATGTCTGAGCCCCTTCTCGGAAGTTTCTGGACTGCCAGTGGGCCTGCCTGGGGCCTTGGGAGCCCTTGTGAATGGTGACATGTCATTCCCACACTTCTGGGCAGATTGGAGCCCTGGAGGGCAGCAGGGGACTCGGGGCCTCTGTGTGTCCCCAGGCAGAGTGGCTAGTGCACGATAGGCTCCATTGAGATTTATGGAATAAATGGGGGCAAAATTCAAGGCTAGAAAGGTAACAGAGTGTCCCCAGGTTAGAAGCCACCAAGTGTCGAAGTGGAACTCGGGAGCCGGCCCTGAAGAGGCAGCCAGCTGGGTCCTCCGCCTGATCTGCCGTGGGGCAGTCTGTGCTCTCGCCCTTGTGTCTCACCTACCTGTACCATGCTGTAGGGGATCAGAATCCTACAGTGGATTCCTCTCCCTCTCCTACCCCCACAAGCTTCTGAAGACTCAAACTGGGCATGAGGAATTTTCTAAATCATGTTGCAAAATCCAGCAGCTTATCCAGCAAGCACAATGTGGATCTGAAGAAAAATCCTTGATGAATTTTTATCTTTGCTTCGGCAGCTGCGCAATTTCAAAGGGAGGCAGCTCCTCAGCCTCCATTCAGGCTCCACTTCTGAGCAGAGATTAAAAAGGTAAAAGTCTCAAGCTGGATCAAAGGCGAGCTCTTGCCATGGCAGACCATGGACACTGCCTGCAGCAGTTCCAGAATGCTTCCTCTCCGAGGAAAGGGAACATTCTGGAACCTTCTAGATCCATGTGCCTCCTCTCCCTCCTCCACAGTGCCCTGGCCACTCTGAACCGAGCTCTGGCAGGCATCAACCTTACAGCGCTGTCCTTCACCCCTCCAAACTCTGACAGATGGGTCTCACTGGGCCCTGAGCACTTGGCTTCGACACAGGAGTGCTCAGTAGACACTTGCGGACCTGATGAAGGGCGGAGCTCCTGTGAACTGGGGGGGGGGGGGCGGGTCCACGTCTTCTGGGCACAGTGGACACTAGAAAATATGTCATCTTTGCAGACTGGGTGGCAGAGAGATTCCAGACTCCCACAGGTCACAGGGCCAGAAGGTGGGCCCCATGGGCCACATCCCCAAGTCAGTCGACTCCAGCGCCTGTGTTCCGGAACACGCTTCTTTGGCTTCCTTGGCTTCCTTGCAGGGATCAGCCCCATTCCATTTCCTGACTGTCCAGGTTGGCCTTCCCACGCCTCTCTGGAAGCCTGCCCCATCCAGCAGGGGGTGCTGCAGGCCAGGCTGGGCTGGCCCTGAGGCCTCAGCAGGGGCAGGCAGGAGGTTGTTAGGAAACCTGTTAGTAAGAGGAAAGCCCCTGGGCCTCCCCTGGGTTTACCTTCCATCTCTGACTTCCTCAGCTGTCAAATGGGGACAATGGCCTTAGCCCTGTTCCTCACCTGCAGCTGTGTACCTGTCATTAACTCAGGTGCTGTGAGGCAAATTGTCACTCTGCCCTTGGCTTTTCCTCCCCGTTTTGGCTGGCTTCTGTGTGACAAAACTTCTTAGAGTTCTGTTAAAAGACATCGTCCATTTGTGGATAGGGACAGTGACAACAGTAGCTGAAAACAAAATCTTGCTTCCCATTTTCCTGGTCTAGTTCTCTGCTGAACCCAGCATCCCAGGGACTCAGCCAGAGCCCAAGACTGGAAACCTGTGTCCAGCCTGGCACCATGCTCTTCCCAGGCCCTCTTAATTTCTCTAAATTAAAATTCCTTCTATCACTTAGGGAGTGGAGGATCCACCCCTTGCTTGCTGGGGGTCTCTCCCAGGGAGCAAGTACAAGCGAGCCTCCCCATAACTCCTGGCTACAGCCCCCAAGGCACAGTTCCATCCAGTGTCACACTTCCAAGGCAGCTCCAGGATCCTCACTGAGGGTGGGCCTGACTTTGGCGCTCCAAGGTTTTAAATGCACTTTCTTTTAGGCTTTCTTTTTTCATATGTCATAAAATGTATTTATTTTTATGTTGGTTTTTCTTTTGGGGGGTTTGCGGGGGATGGAACCCAGGGTCTCACATGTGCTAGGCAAGAACTCTACCGCTGAACTACATCCCCAGCCCAGATCCATTCTTTAAAGTGTCCAATCCAGTGATTTTTAGTGCATCACAAGTTTGTATAATGGTTACTGCTGATTCCAGAACATTTTCATCACCACAAAAAGAAACACACACCCATCCCCTCTCGGTCCCTGGCAACCACTAATCTACTCAGGCTTAACACTGTGTCTTTTTATTCCTGTGTGTGTTTGGTGGGGCTTGAGACCTCCTGTAACCGGGAAGGGATGTGGGTCTTTTGTGTAGCAGACAGGACCCAGGGGCCCAGTCTTCTATCCCCATGAAGATGACGGGTGAACATGGAGATGGTAAAATCTTCTGACTCTCCATTTTTAAGGATTAATCACAGTTGATAAGATGTAGCCCACCTACAGCAAAGAAATCCCACCTCTATTAAACAAGGCTGCACAGGGGCTGGATCGGTGGCTTGGTGGTTAAGGCACTTGCCTGGCATGCACTAGTGCACAGGTTCAAACCCCAGCACCCACGTACACAACTAAGTGCCAAAGCAACAAAAGCCATGTGAAAAACTCAATAAAAATTGATTCTCTCTCTCTCTCTGTATGTATGTGTATATATATACCCCAAAACAAGGCTGTGTGTATTTGATTTGAGGAGGAGAACCTTCTAGAGGCAGCTGGATTGAGGAACCTGGGTCTGTCCTTATTCATGCTCTGTTCTTATTCATGCTCTGATGCCCCGTTCTTATTAGCATGGCCCCCAACAAGCGGGGCCCAGGGCAAGCACAATCCCCTTAGCCAGATTCCCCAGCCCAACGGGGAGGCTGGCACTGTCACATTCAAGGAGATGGCGGGAAGGAGAGCACAAAATACATCTCTTATCTGTACTCTGCTTACTTCCCCAAAGTATTTGAGGCAGTTTGCAAAGATGTACTCAATATAGCACGATTAAAAAAATACTCAAGGAAATCAGAAGCAGAAATGAGGGGAGGGTTAGATTAGTGGGAATCCAGGCGATGGTTTAGGGAGCCCTCACACCACACACCTACCAGGTTGACGCGAGTACAGATACGAGCCATTTAATTCTCACGACGACTTCGAGGCAAGTACTTTAGTATCCTCAATTCACAGATGACAAGACCCAGGCACAGAAAGATTCTGTAACTTTCCCAAGGACTCCCAGTTACCAAAAGGTGGACCCAGGATTTGAGCCAGGGGAGCCTGGTATGTGGGTCCATGCTACCCCTCCACTCCAGGACATCACATAACACCTCCGCCACCCAGGAGGGGCAGCCTGAGCAGGAACTCGGCAAATAAGAAGTACCTGTGAAGCTGGGGCTGTCTGCATTCACCCCCAAGATGCTCCTGTTTGAAGATGTTTCAAATTAGGCCCTTCACTGTCTGGTTTCAGCCAAGCCCCAAAGGGTGTCAGGTGGGCCACATCTTGGGAGTGGCCTAAGTCTGTTTCTGCCAGGGCTGGACGTTGCTCACCTCCAGGGGGAACGAGACGGGCGGGTTTGGGGTCAGCAAGGCCGCTGCAGGGATTCCTCCAGAGGGCCTGGTGGTGTGTGCTGTGTCTTCCCTTTCAGGTGCGGTGGACTCCCAGGGAGCCAGTGGACAGACTGCATGAGTCTCCGGAATTGGAGGGACCCAGGGTCTGAGGCCCTTACAAAGTTCTCGCTGTGACAGGCGGCGACATGTTTGCTGGGAGGTTGGTGCTGGGAGCTGCCACTCGTTCAGTCATGCATTCATTCAACAAATATTGATTGAGGTCCCAGCCTGTCCAGCGCACTGCAGGGATTGCCCTGTCAACTTAGGTTCTGGTCATGAGGGTAATGTCTTCAGAGGGACCCTGACCAAGAGAGAGGGTGAGGAGCGAAGAGCCAGCAGAGAAGGGCAGTAGGGGTTCTGAGTGCTCAGTGAGAAGAGGCACCACGTCCTCTAGGACCCCTGATCCCTAGCGTGCCCTAAGGTAATGAGAGAACACTACTACCGTGGTCTGCCTACCGCGTTCTGGGCATTTCACACGCGGTGTCTCTAACCCACTTCCTCCCAGAGGGCAGGGCACAGAGGCACAATGGGGGTCTTGAAAATCCAAGGGAGTTGGGTGCAAGGCCCACATGGGCTCATCCACTCAGAGCTGGCCTCTGTCTTGCCACTCTGATGAGCTTCTCCTGGCTTCCAAAAATGGAGAAGGCAGCAATGGAATCTCGTCCAGATCCATCTTTGCTGCCACCTGCCTTAACCCTGAGTTCTGTGTGTGCTGAGAGGCTCCAGGCAGGAAGAGCTCCTCTGCCCAAGCTCTGTGAAGGGGTCGGATCGGGGTGGCAGGCCGGCCAAGCAGGCTTCAGCATTTTCTCAAGCCAAGTGCTAAACTCTTGAGACTCTTTTCTTAACAAGCACATCGGATCATATTAGGAAGTAGCTGAATTAGTGGTATTTTTTAAGAGAGAGAGAAAGAATCAGTTTTATTTATTTTTTCATCTGGCTTTTGTTTATCTGACACTTAGTTGTGTTCATGGTACTGGGGCGTGAACCTGGGTCCTCATGCATGCCAGGCAAGTGGTCCAACTGCTGAGCCACTTCTCCAGCCCAATTAGTGGAATTTTATTTCAGCCTGGAATGCTGCAATACTTAGGGAGGTCCCATCATGCAGATCTCTTACTCAGCTCAGATGGAGAATAGGACTCACTCCCAGGAGGAAGCCTGAGGCTTAGGGTGTGGCCCAAGGATACTGGAGGTGACAAATTGGATACAAAGCTCTCTGGGTCTGTGCAGAGTGTTATAACAAAACATCATGCATGGTGGCTTACAGGACCTCATTTCCCACAGTTCTAGAGGCAGGGACCAAGGTGCTGGCAGATTCTGTGTCTGGAGAGGACCTGTCTCCTGCTTCATAGATGGCCAGCTTCTCACTGTCCTCACCAGCCCCATCATATCCCTCATATCCTGCCTCCCAATGGCCACCTGCTAGTAGCATCACATTGGTGTTAGGACTTAGCAGGAATTGGGGTGGGGCACAGAAGCTCCAGATCCACCCTCTCCATACTGGATTATGCTGCTCCCCAGTACAGGACCTGCAATCAGAGAAGCTCCAGGTTCCCTGCTGTGCTTCTGGAGAGGTCTGTGTGGAAGTTCCCCTTGCCAGGTCCAGCCTGGTCCATCTAGAGGTCACCCAGGGTCATTTAAGGGTCAGCAGGAAGTGGTGGTCTTGGTTAGGCAGCAGCCAGTCTCACCTGATAGGTGTTTCCCAGAATGCCCGTGGAGAGAACCAAAGTGCTAAATTTTAAGAAGAAAACATACAGTGCCGGGTTTCCTTCAGATGGTTGCTTACTTTAAAAATCTGATTTAAAACATACTGAGGGGGCTCAGCGATTACAGCGCTTGCCTGGCATGTGCGAGGATGCAGGTTCAAACCCCAGCACCACGCACCCAACGGAATGTTGGAGCAACAAAAGCCACATGAGAAACTAAATAAAATTAATTCTCCCTTTCTCTCTCCCACTTTCACTGTCCCTCTCTCTTTAAAACAACAACAACAATAACAAAACATACTGGGTATGCAATAGTATTCTTCAAACCTGTATTCCAGTGGTGTCAACAGGGAGCAAATATTTACTGTCTGGGTTCTGGGGACACAGGAAAGCACAAAGGTAGTTTTGCATTTTGCTCTGGGGATGATATTTTGCTGAGGGTGGGACAACTCACAGATAGCACAAATCTGACAACCTTGGGTACAGATGCATGCGGGAAGATTATAAAACAAGGCCACATGGCAAGGGCTGACCAGGAGGTGGCGTTAGCTGGTAGGGTTGGTCTGGGTGATGAAGAAGCACATGCAAATGTCCTGGGGGATTCAGGCTGAGTTGAAGGAGTGGCTTCAGCAGAGGTCCTGGGGTGAGAAAGATGGTCTGGAGCCCATCAAACCAGGAGAGGCGTCAGTATGTGAGGGCCAGGCCATGGGCAGAGTGTGGGTTCTTCTGGGCCAGGAAGTCCCTGGAGGGTTTCAAGCAGCAGTATGGAAAGAGACTGAAGGCAGCTGATCATGGAGGCAGGGAGGCTGACTGTGGGTGGAGTGTTCCAGTTGGGAATCATGGAATGGGGTGGTGGATCCATCAGGGTGGTCAGGAGACAAACTGTACCAGTAATTTGAACTGGGAAAAAGTAATGAAGAGAGTTGTCAACTAGCCAAAAGTGGTGTCAGGGGTCGAACTGTGTCCCTGGAAAAGATGTTAAGGTCCTAGGCACTGGTACTCTTGAATGTGACCTCATTTAGAAACAGGATTGCAGATGTAACCAAGTGAAGCTGGGTCATTAGGGTGGGTCCTTATTGACCCACCGTGACTGGTGTCTTTGTAGGAGGAGGGAAGGAGAAGATGGTGGTATAAGGATGCGTAGAGGCTGTAAGCCAGCTCATCTCCTAGGGCCTGGTGGGGGAGCCGACCACTTGACTTCCTGATCCGGCCTCCAGAACTGTGCCACTGGCTTGTGGTACTTTTGTTACGACAGCCCTGGGCCACTAAGAGGTGGCGAGCTACCGAAAAGGGTACAAGCAGACTCTGGAACTGGGAATAGCAAGCAGAGAAATTAGCAGCTGCCTGTAGGACGGAGAGGGAGTGAGCTCTGAAGGAAGTGAAGATTTGGAAGAGGCCTCCACCCGCAAAGTGACATCTTTTGGAGGGCGCGTGGCTGCTTGCAGGAACAGGAGCCTGCTGCTGGTAGGGTGGGAAACTTGCTGGACCAGCCCATACGAAGACCCCCAAACTCACCAGGGAGAGATTGCAGGCCGGAGCTGGTCCTGAAGGCAGCTGGCGGATGCAGAGATTTGCTGATGAATGATGAATGAGAGACCCGTGACACCTGCACCAATCCTGCTGGCTGCTATGGGGAGGAATCTGCGCCCTCCCTGGAAAGCAGCCCTTCACTGTGACCCACGGGTGTCTCTGCAGCGCCTTCTATTGACAGATTCCAGCATTGCACCAGTTGGCAAAAGGAACATTTTCCCCAGGTCCAGCTTCAAGAGTCCTAAGCAGGGCAAAGAAGGGTGAATTTGGAGCTGAGAGACAATAAAGTGACAGCTATCACTGTGGAAGTAGAAAGGTGGGAGGCCAGAGGGAAGGAACAGGAGCTGTGCTCTCCTGTGGTTCTTTGTGATTCTATGACTTTACAAAATGGCATTAAAACTTTTATGATAGGAGTTGCAGCAGTGGCACAGCGGTTACAGCACTTGCCTGGCATGCTTGAGGACACGGGTTCGAACCCCAGCACCACACACACAACGAAGTGTTGGAGAAAAAAAAAAACCAAAAAACACCCACTTTTGTGGTGGAGGCTGGGCGTAATTGTGCACACCTGTAATCCCAGCGACCCTGTCTCAAAATAAAAGGAAATAAAAAGGCTTGGGATGTGGCTCAGTGGTTAAGCACTGCTGGGTTCAATCCCTGGTACCAAAAACAAAACAAAAACCCTTTTGTGATAAAGTTGAAACCATGGCCTACTTCATCACGTAATCTGTGCCCCCTTGTCTTCATTTGCCTTCTTAATCCACATGATTATTATTATCCCTGATGCACAGGTGGGTAAATAGAAGCACAAAGAAGTTGAATAATGGATTAAAGTCATGCTGCTAAAAAGTGGTGTCCCTCTGCCTCCAAGACTGTCCTTCCTACGGAAATGGTACCTCCGTGGTTATGCCGCTTGC
Source organism: Aplodontia rufa (assembly GCA_004027875.1). Classification (NCBI taxonomy): domain Eukaryota; kingdom Metazoa; phylum Chordata; class Mammalia; order Rodentia; family Aplodontiidae; genus Aplodontia; species Aplodontia rufa. The sequence continues at coordinate 16,126 of PVKS010016964.1, forward strand.
CTGGCATGCTCAAGGATGTGGGTTTGAACCCCAGCACCATGTACACAATAAAGTGTTGAAGCAACTAGGACCACATGAAAAACTAAATAAAATTGACTCTCTCTCTCTCTCTCTCTCATTGTTCCTATCTTAAAAAAAAAAAAAAAAAAGGACTGTCCTTCCTATTGAGTCCTGCTATCTCTCTTGTGGAGAGCTGGACTTCTCAGTGCATTGTGTCCTCAGACATCAGTGTGGCCCTCGCTCTGTGCTATTTTGGTAACTTGGCCCCTCTGCTGCCCACATGGATTGTGGCCAACAGGGACACTGATTTTGGTACTCCTAGGCTCAGGGGATACACTGGCCTGGACACTGGACCCTCTCAGCTCCAGTACTAGAACAGAGTCCATCTCAGCTTGGTGACATCCTGGGCCCTGGGCACACAGAGCAAGGGAGTCCTTGGGAGTAGGTCTTATCTCTAAGAGGCTACAGTTGGGTTTTGGGTTGGTTTGGTTTCTGCATCTTAAAAATGGAAAATTTCTCCTTTGAAGGGAGCGAGGTGGGGACATTCCTTGCCCCTTTCTGCAGAATGCCTGCCCTGTTGGCTCCTTGCTAGCTAAGGCTAGGGAAGGGCCCAGCAGGTTCAGAGACTGTGCCTCTATAAACAGGATCTGGGCAAGTGTGAGCTTGCATGAGGTGTCCTGCCCTGGCAGGAAGGATGATGATCCTCTTGCAGGGGGTCAGAACTTTGTAGAGAAAGCCCAGCAGAGCTGCAAGCCACCTCCTGAGTTCAACGTCACTCTCTGGGGACAGTACTCACCCTGACTGAGCACTAGGGTTGGCGGGTGGATTTCTCTAGGGAAACTTTCAGAACCTCTAGGTCCTGTAACTATTCACTTATGTGTTTATCCACATTCACAGCACCTACTATATGCTGGGTACTGTAGTGAGGTCTTTTGTGAGCTATTTAATCTTCACAACAATAGTGAAGTAGGCACTATTGTCCCTGTTTTAGAGATGAGGACCCTGAGGCTCCAGGAGGTTAAGCAAGCAGTAAGCAGTACCCTGGAAGAGCTGGTTTCTGGCTGCCTGCCTTTGATACTCATCTGTCCACAACAGGCCTGTCTCTTGCCCCACACACCCAAGGCTGTTCCATGGTGTGAAAGTGTGCTTGCTTGCTTAAGTATGGGACCTGCTTCTTCCCAAATGCATGCAAGGGATGCAATAAGTAGAAAGAGAGGAAAAGTGGCCCCCGAGACACCGAGGCAATGAAAAATGCACTTAGAGGAGAAAGAGAACCCAACAGGAGGGTGCCCCTGTGCATACTGAGTAACAAAGTCAGGGTCCCCGGGAGCAAAAATAGAGAAGCCCAGTTAGTTAAAGCATCCACTACTACACACCAGGCAAAATAAGCCAATTGGTCTAAACCAAGTGTATGCACACTTTCCTGTACTGAGAATACTGATTATTGCAGCAGTTAGATCTCAAAAAAACAAAGACTGAGTAGAAAGACAGCTGAGTGAAAAAGTCAGAGAGGTTAAGGAACTGGCTGAAGGTTGCATAGCTGTAAAGAATCTGACCCAGGATTTAGGCCCAAGTGTTGCTGATGCTGGAGCTGGTTCAAGTTGAGTGTGTTTTCCTCCATCTGCAGCAGAGATGGTTCTGGTTCTTCAGCTTGGAGAGAAAGCTTGGACACAGTGGATCACCGTGCTGTGGGTGCACAGCAGCTCGGGCTGCGTGTGTGGGTTTCAGAACTGTGTGGGTGTGGGGTGCAGTGACCATGGTGGGTCTTTGGCTGTGACCTGACCTGGGGTTTGGTAGGGATGCTAGGTTTTCTGAGCAGAGGATACAGCAGGAGCAAAGGCCCTAGAGTCACTAATAGTGTGTGTGCAGGCTGGCTCTGAGTGCTGAGCTGCCGGAGTTTGCAGAGCTGGGAGCGGCCCAGTCAGGTGAGGCCAGAGGTGGGCAAGACGCAGGGAGCTTGTGATCTGTGATGAGGAGGGTGGCTGGAACCTTCACGATCACCCAGAGAGTGGGGATGTAATTTATTGTCCACACCAGGATGCTTTTGATAGCGAAAAGGTGCTAAAAATAATTAACAGGTGTTAATTGCTGTGTTAGAAGCATACACTGTGACCCTCCTGGGACACCCCCTGAAGAGTCCCTGGAGAGTGACCTGACCAGATTTGCTCCTTAGGAAGGCTGCTGACTGCAGTGAGCAGGGCGGTGTTCTTATTTGAAAAGATAAAATATGCTTCACAATATGAATTTGGATGGTACAAAGAGCAGAGAGCAGCAAGTTGATTCCCTTCTTACTCTGTCCCCAAGTTCCCCTTCCCAGAAGCAATCATTATCACTAGCTTTAGTGTTTTATTGAGGAGACAGTCTGAACATAAAGCTCATATACATATATGTATAATTTCTAATTATATATCTCCCTGCTTCTAACTCCAGTGGCAGCATGTTACACTCACTGTTCTGCACCCTTTTATTTCTTATTTATTTATTTTAAACAGAGGAAGAGAGAATTGATTTTATTTATGTTTTCATCTGACCTTTGTTTCCCCAACACTGAATTGTGTACGTGGCGCTGGGGTTTGAACCTGGGTCCTTGTGCATGCCAGGCAAGCGTTTGAACCACTGAGCCACGGCTCCAGCCCCATTTGCTTTTATTGATAGGCTTCATAAGTCATTCTGTATTAGTACGAACAGAGCTGCCTCTGTCTTTCTGTTGCCTATAAAATGTTCCATAGTCCAGGGAAGAGGTTGAATACAGTTGGGCATTGAGATTGTTTCTAATTTTTTGCTGTTGCAGGTGATGCTGCAATTCGTACCCTCACAAACAGGAATGAGCTCCTGGAAGTGGAATTGCGGGGCAGAGGGCACCTACGTCTATAATTCTGAGGAATGCAGCCAGATGGAGGGGAGCTCCTTCCCCCAACACTTTGCTGGTCTAGAGGATACAGATGGCGGCCCTGGGTGCCCAGAGAGGTGCACTGTCCCGCCGGTGGCAGGAAGAGTGAATAGTGAGTAAGAGGTGTGCAGGGTCTTATTTGCAGTCATTCTGTTGGAGAGGAGGTGATGAACTAAAGAAAGACATCCAGAGGTAAGGATGCTGGGAGAATGGAGTAGAAGTTACGGGGGGTGAGGGGCTAGCAAGGGGACTGGGGGAAACCAGGTAGCCACACAAAGAAGGTTGATGCCCAGGCCGCTTGTGAAGCTGGGAGAGTGCAAAGGTGCAGCCTCTAGTCCTGCGGCAGGGCAGGCCAGGGCTCTCACAGCGCTTCATGCCCGTCTTCTTGGGGTGCTCACCATTGCCCTGCCCAGCCCCTCTCGCCACGCCCCAGTCTGGGCCCTGATGCAGACAGCCTAGAAGATCAGCTGTGTTTAAGAAGCAGGCCCACAGGGAAGGGAGAGATCCGAAAAGGAATGCCTGGCAGGGGGTGTCCTGGGGTGTGACAGCTGTGCACAGGAGGTCCCTGGCACCCTGAGTGATGCAGTCCTAATACGGTGACCCAAGTTCAGATGGTTTCAGCTTCTATGAAGCAATAATAGAAAGCTAGGGGGGGCTGGAGGGTGACTTAGCAGTTGGAGCGCTTGCCCGGCATGCACAAGGACCCGGGTTCAAACCCCAGCACCACATACACAACTAAGTGTCAGAGAAACAATGACCAGATGAAAAACTAAATAAAATTTATAAAATTGATTTTTCTCTCTCTCTCCCTTTCTCTTAAAAAAAGGAAAAAAAAGAAGAAGTGGGGAGGGGCGGGGTTTTACTCGTTGGTGGTTTCTTAGCAGCAGTGCGTTCTCAATAGGGTAAGTGTTCTAGATGCAAGACCAAATTATACAGGAACACAATGTTCTAGAATGTCTGCAGAGCCTGCCAGCAATCTCTCACTTGGAGATTAGTGAAAACTGAAGTCTTTTCCTCTTGCATTTCCAGTTGGTTGATGACAGGCATTCACTACCCTAATAGAACTTAAATGCTTTGCCAGGGTTGCCTCCTAAATTCAAAGCCAGGCCCTGGGGAAGGAAGGCAGGCGCGTCCCGGCGGGAAGGCCCTGAGTTGGCTTCTGCTGCTCTTCATCAGGCTGACTGCTCTTCAGAATTCACTGCGGGATTATCTGTTCCCAGAGACTCCCTGAGGTGCATTCCTTTCCCTTCCTCTGGGGATCCTCCCCCAGCTTGGGTGGCCCATTTAAGCCAAGCTCATTTTCCAACGCACAGAAAATTGGAGGGGGGTCTAACTTGGCCTCTTCCTCTTCCTTCCTTGTGTGCCTCACAGAGGACACTTGGTACAGCCCATGGCTGACATTTGTCCTGGTCCACGTTCCTATAGCTGGACCAACTGCTTCTAGGCAGGCATAGGCCCTCTTTTGGATGGCAGGGATTAAACCCAGGGCCGTTTAGCCACAGAGGCACATCCCGAGCTCTTTTTATTTTTTACTTAGAGACAGGGTCTTGCTAAGTTGCTTAGGCCTCACTATGGTGCTGAGGCTGGCTTTGTACTTCAGATCCTCCTGCCTTAGCCTCCCAAACAGCTGGGATTACAGGGGTACACCACTGAGCTCGGTTGGGTCTGGCCCACTTTTGACACCATGACTGGAACTCTGCTGCTAGACCGTGCTGGCTGAAGCCCCACTCCCACCCCCACGTGCAGAATCCTACTCAGGGAACTGCCCTGCCCTCCGGACCAATCCTGTCCAAGTCCTCCCAGTCAGCCAGCTCAGCCCAACCTGAAGTGCTCCCCTAAAACTGCCCAAGCACCTGCTGGCTCCAGCTCACCCCGATGGCCTCTCCTCTGACAGCTCACAGGATACCTTGCTTTTGTCTACTACAATTTCTGCCCAGCCTCAAAGCCTGAACCCTCAGGGACTGTCTTGGGACCATGAAGGTCCTGACTCTTGCTGCTTAACTGGCCTTGTCCCCACAGTGTGCCCAAAACCTCTCCCAGCCACCCTATGTGTTCACAAGCTCCCCACTAGAGGGCACTCTCCTCAGCCATCACCAGCCCTGAGGTCAGGCATTTAGGATGGTAACAGAAATTAAACGCTTTGCAAGGGTCACCCCCTAAATTCAAAATTAAGCAAGGGGAACAGAACGAGAATGTCTAGACCTGGCATACAGCAGGCACTCAAAGAAATGATGAATCGAAATCATGGCAGAAGATTGTTCAGTGTGCTTTGTATGAAATAGTCACCTTTAAAAATCATCTTACCTGGGCTAGAAGGATGAGAATTTGAGAGCCCCCTGCCTCATAGCACAGGCAGGAAATTTTAACTCTGTGTGTCTGGGAAGACAGAGGATTCAGTGTTTCAGATGCTCCGGCTCCAGTGGGCACTGAGATCTGCTGTGAAAGAGCAGATCTCTCCTCACTTTGAGGAGAGGTGGCTGGTGTGGAAGAGCAAAGCAGCTAGGAGAGGGGCCTGGTGGCTTGAGGGGGTGGCTGTAGTGCTCTGGTTAGGCTCTGAAAGCCGGGAGCTGGTCCCAGGAAGTGGCCCAAGGATGGAAAGGCAGAGATGGATCTAGGGTTAGGGTTAGGGTTAGAGAAGCCCCCACAGGGGCAGGCCTTGCTGTGTTCCAGGTTGCAGGGGAACTGCTGAGCCTCTGGCTCTGAGACACTACCCTGGCAGGTGCCTGGGCTGCCCTGCAGATCCTCCCACTGGTGCCAGTAGGGTCTTAAGCCCTTGCCGGAGCATCCACAAGAGCCGCTTTCTGGTCAGGAGCCCAGCCAGTAACTAGTAATTCAGAAGGCACCTCTGTGATGCCTTAGGTGACTCGGCATCTGAGTGTGTCCATGTGCATGCATGTGTGCGTGTGTGTGCGTGCAGGCTAAACTGAGCAAGCTTGAATCCTCTGATCTGGGGTGACAGCCCCTGACCTCCCCATAACAGCACACAGGAAGCACTTCATGCGCACCCCGGTCCAGCCCACCTCCCGGGAGTGCAAGCCCAGGCCTCGAGAGGCTCACGAGTAGGCAGCAGTGGTAGCTGTGTCTTGTGAACTCAGGGTTTTGATTCTAAATTAGCTGTAAAGATTGACACTTCAGGGTGACTCTATGGCAGCCTCTGGGGATGTTCCTGACTGTCGGCTGCGGCTCAGGAGTGTCCTCCTCTGGGTCCTGGATGAATAAGATCTTGGAGAAGCAAAAGGATCTGCAACAAGATCTATTTTAAACAAGAACTATTTTTAAACACTGTTTAAAATAAGTCCTGTGAGGATGCTTGACATGGTGGTGTTTATGAAGACGCTGGGCGTTGATCAAGCACCGATGGGGTGTTAGGCACGGGGCCGCAGTGTCCTCATTTAAACCTTGTGACAACTCTCTAGACAGGGAGCCAGGTAGCTGCTGGCTTCTTCCTTCAAGGGTGACACCTTCAAACATGCGGCTTGTGGCCTAGGGCACAGGAAATGCCATTCATTTTGTACGTTAGTATCTGTTCCGCTGACATCCTGCTCAGAAACAGAGCTAAAGGGCGGGTTCTGCAAATGGAGCCCAGGGCCTGTGTAGGATGGGCCGGGCTGTTTTCCTCCTACTGCATCGGCAGGTGAACAGTCAGGATCTGTTCCTGTTGGGGCTCAAGGTGGGGTTGTTAGACATAACCATGGTAACTAACAGGCAGTTCATGCCAATCACCGCTGCTCATCACTGGGTTTGCGCTGCCCTGCCGGAAGCCCCTTCTGAACTCAGGAGTAGCCCTTGGTGCTGCTATGGAGGCACAAGTCCACTGGAGGCGGTTCCTGTGGCCCAGGGGACCACAGTGGCAGGCAGCAGCCCTGGGGGATAAAGTCCTGCTTCCAGTCAGAGGCCTGGGCTCAGGTTCCAGCCTAGCTGTCCAACTGGTGTGATCTTGGGCAAGTCACATCCCCCCTGGTACCCCAGAGTTCCCGTGTGACAGTGGCATGAGACTTCATGGCTGCCCTGGACCCTCAGGGGTCGTCCAGCCATGCACTGCACAGTCAATGAGGGACCTCATACGCAGCAGTGGTTCCATGAGATTTTAATGGAGCTGAAACTCCAGTGCCAAGTCCTTTACGGCAACTTTTCGGTGTTTAGGAGCAATGGGCCATACGTACGGCTGGCCTAGGAGGCTGCTCCATCCACGTCTGAGTAAGTAGACCCAGCACACTTCTCCAAAGGTATTCCCACTGCTGAGCAACAGTATGCAAATCCGCAGGGGTTCTTGCTCTTACTTTTTAGTTCAATAGGGGCATCTTTCTGGGCGTGGAATGTGGAAGTTGGATGATGGGTTTTTGATGTTTTTCAAACTTTGTAGTATGGTAATTTTCTTCTTCTTCTTCTTCTTCTTCTTCTTCTTCTTCTTCTTCTTCTTCTGGAGGGAGGGACAGTGACAGAGAGAGACAGAGAGGGAAAGAGAGAATCAAATTTATTTAGTTTTTCATGTGACTTTTGTTGCTCTGACTGTTGTGTACGTGGTGCTGGGGTCCGAACCGGTGTCCTTGCTCATACTAGGTAAGCGCCATAACAGCTGAGCCACTGCTCCAGCCCCTCTTTTTTTGGATCAATTTTATTTATTTTTTCATGTGGCTTTTGTTGCTCCAACACTTTGTTGCATACATGGTGCTGGAGTTAGAACCTGCATCCTTGCGTTTGCCAGGTAAGTGCAATAACCCCGAGCCACCGCTCCAGCCCCTAGTGTAGTAATTTTCAAATGCAAATAAAAGTAGACAGAATTGGATAGTGATCTTGCGTGCACTCATCATCAATGTCGGCAATTAACATTCGTCAATTTTGTTTCATCGGTCCCCCTGATAAAAATCAACTTTATAGAGGTATAATTTACATACAAGTAATGCACCTACATGTAACTTTTGGTGAATTTAGACACTGTGGAAGAAAACATCATTCTGACCCTTGTTAAAACAGCAGGGAAGACTTCATTCACGACTGTTTCAGTGGAGGCCCACCCTGTTTCAACAGGGGAGAGGGATGGAGCCCAGTTCCTAACACAATCAGCTTAAGTGGCACTGGGTCTGTAACCTGTGGTCTGTGCTAACTCCAGGCAGTGTCAGAAGTGGATGGATCCACTGCATAACCAGGTGATGTCTAGGGAGTTGGAGAATTGATTGATGTAGAAAAAGCCACGAATCTGATGTCAGAAGTGTTGTAAGTAGAGAAAGATCACTGTAGAAGGCCGAATAGTGTATATGTATTCACCACATTCTGTTTATCTATTCGTTGGTTGATGGTCACAGGCTATTTCACCTTTTGGCTATTGTGAAGAATGCAGTTATGAACGTGAGTTTACAAATATCTGTTCCAATCCTGCCTTTCCGTTCTTTGGCTATACAGGCATAAGCTCTGGATCGCGTGGTGATTGTGTGTTTAGTTTTTTTTGAGGACCTACCAAATTGCCTTCCACAGCGGCCACACTATCTTACTGTCTACCAGCAAGACACAGAGGTTTCTAATGTCCCAACATCCTCACTAACATTTATTTTCCATTTTGTTGGATTTTTAAAAATAATAACCATTCTGAAGGGTGTGAAGGGGCATCTCATTGCAATTTTGATTCACATTTCCCTAGTGACTAGAGATGCTGAGTATCTTTGAGTGCTCGGTGGCTATTTGTGTATTTTCTTTGGAGAAACATCTATTTAAGTCCTTTGCCCTTTTTCTTCTTTATTTTTAAAGTCATCTTGTTCCTGCAAATAATTCTTGCTAATTCTTCTTTGATTTCCATATATATATATCTATAGATATCTATAAAGAAATCTATAGATATATATACATATATCTATATACATATATCTATAGATATATATACATATACATATACATATATCTATATATTTGTTATTATGCTTTTGAACTTTTCTCCTCCTCTTCCAATAATTCTGCTTCAGGTGGTAAGTGATATTTATTTGGCTGTCTTGGTTTCATGGTGGGGTCCCCCTCAGGACACAGGCTACTTTGGCCTGTGAGGATGTCAGTTACCCCATGTGGAATCAAGTCCTTGGAAGAGTCCGAGGCAGGGCCTATGTCAATCCCAGAGTTCCTTGGAAGGGGAGGGAGGGAGCCCAGGTGGAGAGGGCCTCAGAGGACCTCTCCCCTGTGTGGTCTTCCTGCCTGGCAACTGCTCTGGTCAGGTCTTTCCTCTCATGTCTTGGGACACCCATGTCCCCAGATCCTGTGCTGCAGGTGCTCTGGGGAGTGCCTGGGGTCGGATGCGCTGTCTCCATTTGTTTTCATTAAACTCTCGTCCTGGTGTTGCTGATGCTATTTCAGATGGTAGGAGCAGTGGCTTGTCCTGAAGAGCCAGGTAGTGGCTAAACCAAGGCTCACAAAACAGTGGCCAGTCCCCTGCCCTCTCCCTAGCAGCTGTCACCCCCGTTGCAGGGCCCTACACCACCACCTAGGCACCAGCCCGGCTCTAACCAATAGGAATGGAAGCCTCTGTCCTCACAGTGGGCCTGGACCTAGAGCTGAGAGTACAGCTACTCTCGACGATGACGTGGCTTGGTGCTGTTCCTCTGGGCTCACTAGCACGACCTTATTTCCCAGAGTCTCCAGCATTTGCCTGATAATGCTTACAGGAGCTTCCAGAAAGATCCATGAACTCCTCGATGGAAAACAGCAGAGTATTCGAATTCTTTGCTTTACCTTGCTTTCCCCCCAGCCCCTGACTATGGCATCATGACTATCACCCTGCCCCTATCAGGCTCCCCACTTTTGAAAGACTTGCCTTAAATCCGACTTCCAATTCTCAAGACACTGGCTTCTGAGACCTTACAAGCTCTGGGAAGCAGGTCCTCAGCTCTGTGTTCCTTGCTACTTGTGCTGATCTTATCTGGAAGTCAGCTCTGGCTCTTGTCATCTGTCCTTCTGATCTGAATCTCCGGCCGTGCAGCTACTCCAGGTGGATTTTAGGGGAGCATGCGCTGGGCAGCTACCGTCTCCAGCTGGACTTGCCTTGCCTTAGCTTGCGGGCAGTCCAGGACCATGTGTCAATCCCTGCTTCTCTATACTGTGAATTTCTAAGTTTGTTTGATCAAAACCCCACTGATATTATATATTTTCTGTGATTGATCCTGAAATCTAACTAATCTTGATCAGTGTTTCAGTTTCAACCAGCAAAGAAATTTGTTAATCATGGGATTTAAAGCACAATGGTGATCTAATAATGGAGTAATCGCACCAGATTAATTATTCCCGCTCCTTGTGACTATTTTTAAAAATATAAAGTCTGTAGGCTGTGGGTAATTATATATGGGTACATGCTTCAAGCCTTTAAAAATGTCCTATTTTCTAATTCTAGGTATCTGGTGAGTGTAATGGGCATTTTTATTCATATGCAATAAAAAAAGCCAAGTATTTACAAAAATTAAATATGGTCTTGCAGTCACTGCTGTTTCAGTTTGTAATTACTGACTATGATAGCGCTAGCAATGTCTTCTGCTGCCCCATCCCTGGGAAAGAGACAGTGGATGAAAAGAGCCTGCTCAGGGTCCACAGCCAGGTGGGCCAGGGTTCAAGTCCCAGCCATGCCGCATGCGACGTGTGACGCTGATCAAGGTTTGTGACTCCTGATCCTTACTTCCCTCAGATATCAATTTAAATATCTCCATCTCATAGGATTGCTGGGAGGATTGCTGGCTTGATTGACCGGGTTGTCATTTTAGGTTTTCAAATTATTGTATTAAACTACACCACCAAGGACACGGAATGCCTTTCCTAGTCCAGTTTATCCCATAATCTACAAAGCTGAACAGATCCTTCCCAATTAAAGCCCTACCATGATGGGGAAAGACTGGTGGAACATGAATATGGATGAGCTCAGTTTCTGCAGATGTCCCTAAAAAAAGAGAGAATGTGCTACTAGCTGGGCAGGAGGGGCCCTGCCTGCCTGAGACAGGAATGTCAACAAGGGCAGAGCCCAGCAGAAAAGCTCAGGCCTGCAGGTGTGGGGGGCCTTGCCTCAGGGCACCCCCTGCCTGCCTGCTCCATGGAGGTAGTTGGGCCATGCTGCCAACCTGACCCTGCCTCAGTCTGTGTCCCTCACATCCCACCAGCACACTGGGCTTTCTGTGTCATGCTCCCCCAGGACAAGATAGCTTGCAAGGACCCAGATTCAGACTCCTGAGTGGGAGTGTGCAAGTTGATTCAATGACACAAACAAAACTTGTATTTGTATCTTCTGTCTTGCTCCAACATTCTGGTTTTGGTTTATTTGACAGTGGGCACATTGTGGTCATATAATTGCATTCAGTACTTACACGTGTGCCTTTATTGAGGCTGCTTGCTCGAAATGTTTCACTGATATTCTGTCCCAAGTGACCATAACTAGAGGTCGTGGTCCTAGGCTGCTCATCCCTATGGGTCTTCTAATTTAAATTGCAAAATAATTCTTCAGAATTCTTTTTTATTCACCCAATCAGCTTTTCCTGGGCATGGGTATCAGCTGGACTCCCTGGGAGGTCGTCAGTGAGGTGGGGCTTCTGGGTCTACAGGCTGAGAACCAGCCTCTTCCCTTTCACCCACCCTCCCATGGATGCAGGGCCCACAGGCCTACTCAATTCCTAAGGGAGATTTCTCACATCAAGTCCTTCATTTCGGTCCTCTGCTACGGGTTCTTATACATTCTGACCTATCTAAGCCACTTCTTGGTAGATCTTTGATATAAAGGGAAAGAAATTTCATAGCAAACCCACCCTAGCCTCCACTGTTTTGTAAGTCTTAACCTTGCTGAGCCTTAGCCTCCGATCTTCCAAGAGCGAGAGTAACAGTTGTCTTGTCTGCCTCACAAATGGTTGTAAAAGTAAGTGAAAGATCATGTCCCACCCTCCTGAAACCACAGAACACCAAGAAGACAGAAAGAGTGGAGAGGGAACAGACAGATTGCTCAGGCTGCTGTCCAAGGGAAGGAAACTCTAAGCTCACAGGTTTCTCCCCCGCCCGACTTCCTTGACCCTTCTTTTTGATACTAGGCAATGTTTACACAATGGGATGCCTCAAAGCAGTAAAAACAAACACAACTATGTGTACCAAGAAAGATGAGTGTCAGAGTGCACGGTTGCTTGCGTGGTACCCCACAGATACTGTGCGGTTTGTCCGTGTTGGTTAAAAACACACACACACTTGAGGGGAAAAAACGCAGAAGAGTGAGTCTGTCATTCCACTTATGTAAGAGTCAAAACTATGCAAAACCAAGAACTTCTTCAGGGCACAAGCATGGTGAAGCCAAGGAGCGCGACAGGGGATGTGAGCATGCGGTTCATGGCCGATAGGAAAAGAGGCTGAAAAGGGAAGGGTAAGAGGCACAGAAAGAAAGGAATCCAGACCTCAACAGAACAGGGAGATGTAGTGAAATAGTTGCAGGGACATACTTTCCAAGAGGTAAATGGCGGGGCAAGCGCCGTAACCGCTGAGCCCCTGCTCCAGCCCCCACACTGTTTCTTTTAATAGAGTGGAGATCCTCTGATAAGTGCCCAAGACACTTGGTTCTGATAAGGGCTGAGTCTAAAGTTCGAGTCTGTGACCTTTGGTGTAAAGGAGCCTGTGTACCTCAAAACAGTGAGCAGGGTTTTGCTGTCCGACTGAGTGGCTTCTGGTAATTTTCCATATCCATAACGACAGAGATGCGGGGCAGGCAGAGGCCTCCAGCCAGGCTGTGGTGCGTGGTATTTGCAGCACTGGTTCCCTGCTCCCGATCATCGCTATCTTTCCGTTTGTATCCGCTAGTCTCTTACATCTACTCGGCTAAGACGATGGTTCACACACTGAGTTTGCAAGGTCACATTGTTAGAGCATCTTCTTGGGCAGACCTGGCTGTACCTTTTACTGCTCTTGTGCTTCCGGCTGCTGACCATGGCCTGCTGTTCCCATCTCTGACTTCTGCATATGGTGTTTGCACCACCACTCCAAGAAGGGGGACAGAAAGCAGGACCCCTGCCCCAGCCCTTTCCCATGAGACCTCAGGAGCAACAAGCTGTCTGTGTCTTTCTAGAGCCCATCTGGACCCTTTTGTCCAGGATCAGTTTATCCAGGCCAATGCCAGACTCTGGTCCTGGGAGATAACAAATAAATCACCAGATTCCAGGCCTTTTGAGGAGAGAAGAATGGAATACAGAAAGTGGAAGCGCTGTGATTCCCTCTTACCTATGGTTGTCAAGGTTACCAGAGCCTCGAGTCTCTTAGTAACCACTCCTCCCAAAATAGCCTCCATTGGTGCAGCCAGCAAACTGCTTCCCATGTCACCATCACTTATTTCATGCTTTGAGGGGAAGCAAAGGAGGCCTCTTCAAATCTAATGAGGGCATAGAGCGCACAGTGTGCCTCCTCCCACAGTGTTACCCTTAGCAGGGGCAAGGATTACGATCTCCATCTCATAGATGAGGAAACAGGCACTGGGAGGGTGGGAAGTGACTTGCCCCAGATGATTAGCAGGGTCCTGAAGCCATCCATCAGAACTCCTCCTACACCTGCCTCCTATTGCTAGTGGATTGTTCCACCTGGGGAGACATGCTGGGCCCCAGTTGGCCCCAGTGGTCTGAGTATGCTGGGCTGGGGTTTCACCTGCCCTCTACCCTCTTCCTCTCCAACAGAGCCCAGTTCTGTTCAGGCCTCCCCCTGACCTAGCTGGTGAAGGGTGATGCTGGTGATGTGGATTCAGGTTCGTGTTCTCTCGGAGTCAAAGAATGAAACCGAGGGACACCGAGGCAAGCGTAGTAGACAGATTTTAATATAGAAAGTAAAGCACAGGGAAAAGAGCAGACTTTCCCCGGGGTGGAGGAAGGGGACAGAGCCGATGAGGCAGTGAGGTTGCCCCTTTTATATGACGTCTTCTCCTCGATTGGTCACTGCTTCCCTGCCCTGTACCTAGGACACAGGCACGGGGAATTCTGGTCCAGTCTTTGGTCCATGCCTTATGCGCCAATAGAAAGAATGTGGTTCCTTGCTTAGCAGCAGGGAGGGTCTGCATCTGGGCCTGTCTTGTCAGACCCTTGTTAGCATTGGGGGATGTCTTTGCCCTCTCAGGAAAGATGACCATCAGTTGATTTTCTCCTCTTCGACCCACATTGTTCTGCCTACACTGGCTGCCTAACTTTTTCTGCCTCAACAGTTGTAATGACAATGCTGTTGCTTTGGCTAGTGGTTGTTTAAATGTGGACATGTGACAGTGTCCCAGCCAATGGAGGTGGCCGCAAACCTGCAGGGTTAGTGGGTCTGGGGGAGGTGTTCTCTCAAGAAAAGAAAGCATCCTCTGCTGCCCCGTGATGGCCACAGGAGGCACGCTGCTGGCTGTGCTTAGTGGAGGGGTGAAAGGCTCTGGGCCCAGCTCTGAGCCAGACCCCTCCACCTGGAGGCAACTTGCTAGGTCCCCTTGCACTGCACTTGTGGCTTCCTGCCCTGAGGCAGAGCTCTGTTCACCCACTGGGCGTGAGCTCCTGGTGCTGAGGATGGGTCTCTTCCCCTGCACCTCTGGGCCAGTCTTTCCATGATAGGGGACATGGGGGAGAGGTCACTGAGAGTAGGGCTGGTTCTCTTGACATTTAGCAGTCCCTAGTGGGAGGTTTCTGTACCCCATTTGTGAGGCCCTTGGCTTCCCCTCTGAGGAGGGAAGTGCAGCAGGCATCCACTGCCACACCCCCACTCTGTGGCTGGAGATTCCTTCAGCTGGAGACTCCTCACAAGGAGCCTCTGACTGTTGGGAGGAGGTGTCGTTAATGTGCAGCCACCTCGTGCCTTTCATCCCACTGAGACAGTTTTAGGAGAGATAGTAAAATGGCTAGGTAGTCAGGATAAAGGGCCCCCTCTAAGAGCTAACTGGTAGAGAGTGATTGACAGGGCATATTCAGGACCTTCATATGCAAAGGACCATGAGGCTCACCTGTGGGAGCAAATCCTTTGTCCCAGAGCCAGAAAACTAAGAAATGGGGGTGGACACAGATGGGAACTTGGAAAGAATTGCTACCTGTTTTGCGTAGATTTTAACCAATGACTTTGGTACTAAGTTTCAATGCCTGCTTTGCATAGGGTTCAACCAATGATGTAGATGCATCTCTCAATGCCTGCTTTCATGAATGTTAATTATGCTCATACCCCAAGTCAATATAACCCCTGGCCTGACCTCCACTAGACGGTATCCTGCTTCTAGGTGTCTCTGCTCTTCTTCCTAAATAAATCCTACTCATTTTACTCCTCCTTCCGTGGTTGTCCATGGATTTTATTCTTCAAATTCATGAGACAAGGACCCAGAAGATTGGTGCCGAATTCCCAGGATGAATTTCCACCACACCAAGAGCTGCAACACCCAGCTTTTAGCTGGAGAGTTGCTAACACTTTCGGCTGCAGACACAGGCAACCAGCCCAAATTCCCAGTTTTAACTGGGAATGGCTGCAAACACTAGAAGTGGGCTATTTTGGCTGCTGGAACCTGTAGCGGCCCAGACTCCATTCACCAGCGGGAGCAGAGAATCCGGTCTCATCTCAAAAACTCCGCATCACCACCTTGAGTGCCCTTGGTTGAATGTCTGCTAAGCTCTGGGCTCAAAAGAAAAGTTACAGGGCAATAGGTGTGGTTCCCTCTGCATAGAGCCCACAGCCCAGCAGAGAGCACAGCGCAGAGGTGGCCAAGTGGTAGAAGGCCACGTGCTGGGGGATCTGGCACTGCACTACGGGGAGAAGAGCGTGGAGGGCTGGCCTGAGTTGGAAGGTGGTGAGTGGAGGAGGCGGAGAGCAGGTGGGCTTCAGGCCCACCCTTCCCTGGGGAAGTTGGCTTTGGAAGTGGTAGAATGGGAAAAGTGAGTCTGACTCCAGAAGGCCCGATCTCTGGGAGAAGAGTGGGCTCCCTGTTTGACCTGCAGTGGCTGGGAAGGTGTTGAAGGGTTCAGATGGGGACTGAGGCACTGGGAGCTGTGCTGCTGGGGAGGCAGGTGGAAGAGGGAGAAGGAGAGAG
The DNA here is from genome assembly GCA_004027875.1 of Aplodontia rufa. Taxonomy (NCBI): domain Eukaryota; kingdom Metazoa; phylum Chordata; class Mammalia; order Rodentia; family Aplodontiidae; genus Aplodontia; species Aplodontia rufa. The sequence goes on from PVKS010016964.1 coordinate 32,022, forward strand.
GGAGCTGTTGGGGGCTGGCCCTAGAGTAGAGGGGCTGCAGGGTGGGCAGGAAGAAAGCAGTTGGAAGCAGTGGCTTCTTTCTTGGGTGGCCTCCTGGAGGTGTGACCTGGCCACATCTTGATTCTTCTCTGGCTTTTGTTGGAGGTCCCCTCCTCATGGGGTCTCAGCCTTCCTGTCCCACTCCTGTGGGAGGCATCTGCAGCCACTGGCGGGTCCTCAGGGAGACCTCAAGGACCCGATCCCAGAGGAAGTTGCTAAAGCAGGGAGTGGACCAGAAGAGGGGCAGGCTTGGCCCCAGCAGGGTGAGGAAGGTGCTGGCAGGAGCACAAGGTGGCGAGCAGGTTGTTGGAGGAAGTTGGGGCTGGGGAGGTTTGGAAGTTCTTGGTGCAGAGGCGGAGGTTAGGGTGGGCAGGGGTGAAGTACCCCAGGGATACGATGCAGAGAGAGGCTGGTTGCCGCAGCTGCCTGTGCTCTCATTCAGGGACAGGAGAAACTGGAGCAAGGGGACCACAGGGAAGTGGCTGAGGGTGGAGGGAGAAGGAGTCCAGGTAAGCCAAAGGGAAGCTGAGGGAGGCATTTAGAAGGGCTGGCGGGGCGTGGGGAGTTACAGACTTGAAAAGCGTTTCACTGTGATAATTGTGCTATTAAATGCTATTATTAAAATCCCCATGGCTTCCACAAAAAGGTGTGGAAGCTCTTCACTGAGTGAGCCTGCTTGTTAGTCCCCTCCAGCCTGAGAACACACTTCCTCCCCTGAACAACAACTTCCTCCACTCCCTGCATCCTATGGGGGCAAGGGCCTGCCCCTGGGCTGTGAGCCAGGCCACTTGGGGAGCTTCCCAGGAGTGTGGCTCTCCTCCTCTGGATTGGATACCTTCTAGGAGCAGGAGTAAGCCTGCAGATGGAGCCTCACCCAGAAGGAAGAACTGAGGCAAAGCTGGAGCCATCTTGGTGAGAGAGCCGCAGTGGTCCTGCCAGCCATGTGATGGGAGCTTCGGGAAGAGCAGGAGGGACCCCAATAGCAGGAGGCACCCGGGTCCTCCTAGGGCAGGAAGAAGGCTCAGAGGACATGTGGGGTGATGGGAGGCAAATGGAAAGAGGCCCTACTGTGTGAGGAAGCAGGGTCCAGCTTGCGGGAGCAGAGCGGTTAGGCAATCCTCTGCGACCACATGGCCAAAGGCTGAGCCAATCATTTTGGCAGAACAATTGCCATTGCCGCTGCCAGTTCATGAGCACTTGGAACCCAGGAAGCCCAGCACTGCCCGCCTGCAGTTGCTTGTTTTTCTGGCTGCTGCTTAATTTCTCTGCCTGATTCCCAAGCATGTATCAGAGTTAATGAAGCAATTCTATTATTAAACCACTTAGGAATTTAGAAGACAATGTACTGGGGTTTGAATGGGATAATTAGATATTGGGGGAAAAGCATTTGTAAGAGAGATCCATATAAATCTTAATGTGTCCCTTGTTACCATATCTCCCCCAAAATAGGATCCCTTGCAGAGCTCAGAAACGAGCCACTGTGTGCTTGTTGGTAAAAAGCAAAAGGACTTCTATTTCCAGTGGACAGCTTTACGAAACACTTCAAAATTTAGATCTGAAACTCTCTCTCTGCTTTCACGTCTGCCGAGAAGGTTAAAATCATTTTTCACTTTTGAAGCGGTGTGTGATGCTGCTGAAAGTCACGAGGACCTCCTTTGGCAGAACCAGTACCTGCTAAGAGGCTGGGCGCCATTCTATTCTTTGCTGAGAATTATCAAATGCAGTTTAAGTTACATTTTTGTTGAGGGAGAAGGGGCTGCTTTAGAGTATGGTGAGGATGTGGAAGGAACTGGGGTGGGGTCTCTGAGCATCCGCAGAGTGCCCTCGGAGGCTTTGCAGCATGAGCTGCGTACCCCTAGTTCTATTTCCTGCTGATGATCAGACACATGGAGACCTTAACCTTGGCATCAACCCTAATTTTTATGGCTTATCAATTTACAGGGCTCATCTCAGGCATTGCTTCAGCAGTTTCAGATGATCCTCAGAAACAGGTGCAAATAATTTCCTTCAAAGGCACACACAGAGTCAAGGCCACTTTGAGTTGGGTCCAGCTCCAAAATTGTCCAGATACTATGTGCCAAGCTCAACATATGTATTTGTGTATAAATGAGGTGTCTGGCAGGGGACCTACAAGCAACTTGGAACGGCACAAAGAGCACTATATTTGGAGACTGTTTAGACCTGGGTGTGGTCTGGTTATTTGACCTTGGGAAGTTCCTCTACCCCTTGAGACCTGTGGTTGCTGTAGTTTTCAATATCTTCTTCTTAAGGGCATTTCAAGGCACAGATGAGACATGGAATAGGGGAACACTCTGCAATGATGAAGAATCCTACAAACAGGCCACTCTGGAGTGTGCCAGCAAATGCAGTGTGTGAGAAGGATGTTGGAGGACCCAGGTCCTGTCGCATGTTGGTGCTGGGAGAGCCGGCAGGGCTCAGTCCCCAAGACAATGTCACCTCCCACTCTCAGGATCTGCCTGGAGCTGTTGAGTGAAGTAAGCCTCCAGGGGACAGCAGCTGAGTCATCTCTGAGTCAGCAGGAGTCAGTGCCTGGCATATGGTCCTTCCCAAAGGCCCATGAAACACGAGGGAATTGAACATTGAACGATGGTCACCAGGACGCTCAGACCAGCAGGAGGGAGGAAAAGCACTCTCCTTTCTCCCCTTCCTCCTCTCCTTTTCCGTCCCATGTTCCTTCTGTCCCTGGCTGATGTTCCAAGAGCTCTAATTATTTAGTTGTCATTTTGCCTTTAATTGTTTGCCCATAAATTAATTCACTTATTTAACAAAATGTATTCAAATGTGCATGCTTACATTATACAAAACAAAAATTTTTGGCTGTGGCCCTCATGTGGGAAGTGAAGACCAGGAATGGAGCTCCTGTTACTGAGCCCCCAGCTCCTTACCATGAAACTGGGGAGATGACACCTGTTTTAGTCAATTTTTTTTGCTGCTGTGGCTAAAAGACATGACAAGGATAATTTTAGGGAGAAAAGGTTTATTTTAGGGCTGATGGGTTAAGAGGTCTTAGTCCATAGGAGGCTGGCTCTGTTCCTTGGGGCTCAAGGTGAGGCTGAACGTCGTGGCAGGAGAGTGTGGTGGAGGGAAGTGGCTCACCTGGTGGTCAGGGAGCAGAGAGAGATGCCGCTATTGTGACGAATAGTAAGAGCAAGGGCTCTTTTTTTCCTTTAAAACAAAACCGTAAGCTCAATCAGAAAATGTGACATGGACATGTGGAGGGACCTCAGCTGCCCTCTCGGTCACCAGAGAGGGAAGGGATTTTCCTGGGCTCACACAGTGGGGAGGCGGGGACAGAACTGTTGGCCACCCCCTTCATTATGCCCTTGATCTGAGGAAAGGTGGCAAGATGTGGCGGCTGAGTGCCAGGCTGGGCCAGGGTACTCGCCGGAGGCGCTCAGGAAATGTCAGCTCCCACGGCTCTCCCTCTGCCAGCTCTGAGGGACGGTGGCCCTGGGCTGGACCTAGACACAGGTTGGCCTGTGGGCACTGGGTCTGCTGTGCACTGTGAAGGCTCTGAAAGGAGCAGGTGGGACTCAGCTCTCACACCCCTGCCGCCAACAAGGACAGCAACAGTGCCGCTGTGGGCTCTGCTGAGCACACTGCTCCAGGGCTTGGTCTCATTTGGTTCATCCTACTGTGGGACACTTGACCTCCTCCTGCATGAGCTGGCAGTGCCTAGGCCAAGGTCCAGAGCCTACCCTCGGGTCTCCTGCCCTCGTTTGGCCCACCCAGTACCCTGATCTCTGGTGCCTGTGGGACACAGGAAGCGGGGCTCTCCCTCTGGCTGGGGCTCACATCCATGGCCTTGGGCCCCTGACAACCTGAGTGGAGCCTCTGCATCTCCTGCTGCTGCACTGAAAGCGTCCAGAGGAGAGGCACCCTGGTCGGGGTGCTGGGATTCCTGGCAGTCCCTGGCACCCCACCAGACGCCAGCTCAGCTTGCAGCTATGCGTCTCCAGACCATCTCCTGTTTTGGTGTCCTCTGGGCAGCCAGCAGCAGGTCCCCATGAATCACAGGGATGCCTCTTAACCCTGGTCCTGCTCTCAGTGGGAAACAGAATTCCGTTTATGACAAGCATGTACACGGAGTCAGGGAGACCCCCAAGTGGTATCCCCACATGCCATGACTGATGGAGCTCCGCACCGGGGGCTGAGTGCCTCTCCTGGCCCCAGCTTTGCCAGGGACTGGCAGAGTGACGGGGCAAGCACCTGCTCCTCTTCGCAGTCTGCAAGATGCACGGCTGGGTCACGGGATGTGAGACAGCCTGTTTGTGTTTAAGCACCAACATAAGCAAGAAAGGCCGACTTAGGAGTGGGTCTTACTTATGCCACACAGGTTGTCCTTTGACCTCTTTGAACCTGGGTTTCCTTACCTGTTAACTGAGGAGGATAATCCCTGCGCCACTGGGTTGTTGGGAAGCTCTCTTGAGAACCCGAGGGAGCGGTGTGAGGGTAGGAAGTGCGTGGAGGGTCGCGGATCCTTTCCCCCTCCTGCCTGCCATGGGCTGCACTGTGTCCCCCAAGAGGACAGCTGAAGTCCTACCTCAGTACCTGTGAATGAGACCTCTGAAGTAGATCCTTACACATGTCATCGAGTTGGTCCCAATGCCCAATGACTGGCACCCTCACAAGTGTGGAGATTCTGAGGCACAGACACAAGGAGAAAGGCACTGACAAGAGAGATGGAGGTTGGAGGCAAGCAGTGACCAGCCAGGGAGCCCTAAGGAAGACGAAGGGAGGGTGCTGCTCAGTCTTCATGGAGGTGGCCCCACTGACACCTCCATTTGGGACTTCAAGTCCTAGCACTGGGAGGGAACACACTTCTGGGGCTTTAAGCCATTCAGTTTGCGGGAATCTGTTGCGGTGGCCTCAGGAAACGAGGAAGCTCTCCTTCCACATCCCAAATTGAAAATCAGGACTTTAACAGTTCAATGGCCCCATTAGAAATAAATCAGCAGGGCGGGAGCAGTGGCTCAGTGGTTACAGTGCTTGACTGGAATGCGCAAGGACCCAGGTTCAAACCCCACCCCCCACGTACACAACAAAGTGTTGGAGCAACGAAGGCCACATGAAAAACCAAATAAAATTGATTCTCTCTTTCTCTCTCTCACTGTCCCTCTCTCTTAGGAAGGAAGGCAGGAAGGAAGGTCCACAGTTGCAGGGGAGGTGTCCACCACAGCCTCCTACACAAGGTGGGGCAGCACGAGTGCAGCTGCTGGAGTTAATACTGGAGTCTTCTTCTGCACCCCTGGGAGGGACTTAGGTCAGAGCGGGGAAGGACTTCCTCTCTCTGGCCTATTCTGGTGACAGGGAGACTGGGGCCTGGGTAACGGGTGGGCAATGACTCACTGCGATGCTAGGGGAGTTTGGAAAATTGTACCGAGAAGACATGCACCTCTCGTTCTGGAACCTGGGTGCCACCTCATCCTGCATAAGAGGTGGTTGAGAATCTCCAGGGGCTGCGCAGAGGTGTCCTGCTGCGCTAGCCTCCCCACGGCCTGCACAGTGCTTTCAGCCAAGATGCGCCTTCCCCGCTCAACCGCGTCTCCTTGGGCAGCGCACACTGCCATCAGATGGGCACCGTCTCTCAGCTGGATGGCTCAGTCTATGCTCATCGACACCACTGTTGACACATAGTCACACGGCACTCAGCCACATTCCCAGATGCGTCATCGGGGCCTTCATGGTTGTGTGAATATCGGAGTGTGTGATGGTGCGGGCTGATTACCGGATGACGTGGCCTCTTGTCACGGTAGCAACCAAAAGCTTGAGGCTGCTGCTGCTGGCTTAGGCGGCCTTCGGGCTCCTGACAAATGTGCTTTGTAAGTAGGAGCTCACTCTAACAACAGAAAGTGTCGGACAGTTACCGCGTCGCCACCATCAAGTACACGCTCTATGTGATTATTTGTACTATACTCATAAAATTGGCAGCACAGGGGCTGGAGCGGTGGCTCAGTAGTTATGGCACTTGCCTGGCATGCACATGGACCCAGGCTCAAATCCCAGCACTACATACACAACCAAGTGTCGGAGGAACAAAAACCAAATGGAAATCTAAAAAATTGATTCTCCTTCTCCCTCTCCCTCTCTCTCTTAAAAAAAGAAAAAGCACAACAGGTTCGCTCACACAAGCAGCATTTTCACAAGCGTAAGCGCAATGTTGGGCTGCAAAGTTACAATGGCCGAGGCATCAGGGGCACCAGGAACTTTGAGCTCATTGTGATCTCCCGGGATCAACCTGCGATCTGTTGTTGAACTGCAGGATTGGAGTCGGCCTCTCATTATGGACACGTCCCATGTCCTCCTCTCCTTCTTCCCTTTACGTTAAATTAATCTTTTCCAATGTAACATTTTAATTACTCCAGTGATTTTTCCTGGATTTCTTAGAGTCAGTTTCTCAGTGGTTATTCTGGGCTTCACCATAGAGATCGGATCAGAATCTGCTTAGATTTATACTAATTTAATTCAAGTGAGATTTAGGAAACTTATTCCTATCTAGCTCTCTCCTACTTCCCATCTTTCTGTGGTATGATTGCTTAACATGCTATATCTGCACATGTCTCCAGCACTGTTGTGTTGTGTTATGTAATTCATGTCTCTGAAGAAGCTGAAGGAAGAGAGGAGGGCAGGTGTGTGTTTGTGGCTTTTTGATACCGCGCTGCAGAGTTCCTGCTTCCGCTCTCTGCATTTGTTCCTCTTATCGTGTTACCATATGGACTCATCTTCTTAGCTCAGTATAGCTTTTCTCCACCCACCTCCTTTGTGCTGCTATTGATGAATATGCTTCATTTATATGTGCTATAGGTCCAAAAATACAAGAAAGTACATATGGTCTTCTATCGTGGCTTTTAAAATCGGTGAATGGAAGAGAGGGAAAAAACGTGCCTTTATCATGTCGTTTATAATGACATAATCATCGGTACTTGTGTTCTTGGTTTGTCTCAAGGCTCCGAATTGCCTTCTGGGGTTGCTTTCCGTCGGGGGAACCTACATTGGCGTTTCTCATAGGCAGCACTGCTCCTTTGTCGGGGCTGTTCTGCCTGCTTTGAAGGTCCGCTGTGTCCCGGCCTCTTGGTGTGAAGGCAGCAGTTGGCTTATCCTGGTTCTCTTGTCCGCAAGAAATCTCTGAGATTTTCTCCTTGCTCCGGCCTTTGGCATTTCACTATGGTGTGTCTGTTTTGTTTGTGGACTCTATTTTTCCTGCAGTGGAGTTTGTGAGCTTCTTGGATGTGTAGGTTAATGTGCTCCACCAAACACGGGGAGTTTCACCCGTTGTTTCTTTGAATATTTGCTCTCTGCTCCTCTCTCCTCTTTTTCTGCTAAAGCCATGCTGGTTGGAGCGACCCGTGGTATCCGATGTTTCTCTGAGATTCTATTCATGGTTCTTCGTTTATTTTCTCTCTCTGACCTTCAAGTTGTGCGATCTCTATGGATCTATCTTCAAGTTGGCTTTGCTGTTTTTTTTTTGGGGGGGTGCTCACACTGCTAAGCCATCTCCCCACCACTGAGCTACACACTCAGCAATTCTGAGTTTGGCAATTCTCTAGCCGGTTGAAACCTGCTGAGCCTAGTGAAAATTTTATTTCCATTCATGATGATCTGACTCCAGAGTTTGCATTTGGAATTCTTGTTTGGGATTTCTCTCTCCTTACTGATAGTGGTATTTGATGAGGCGGAGTCCTCGCACCTTCCTGGACCCTGAGTCAATCAGGGTCCTTTACGGTGATCACAGCTTCTTTTGGTTGTTTGAACACATCTGCAACCGTGCCTTGAAGTTCATCCGTCACGTCTTTCCTCAGTTTCCACTGCCTCCTCGCCCTCCCGCCGCGTGTGGTCAGATTTTCCTCTTTCTTTCCATGTCTTAGTTTTTTGTTGTTGTTGTTGGAAACTGGATATTTTAGTAAACATATTGTAGCAATTCTGGGTATAGGTCCCCCTCTCCTTGGGGCTTGCTACTGATCTTGAAGGTTTATTTGCGTGACCGGCTGTGTTCTAGTAAAGTCCACTCCTTGGCCCACATAGTTTGAACCTGTCTCGCTGTGCAGTAGAGAGCTCAGTCTTGGGCACGTGCACAGCTGTGGTTTGGCAGGGCTCTGTGTGACTGTCTTGTTCCCTCATCACCCTCATGTGTTAAATTCACAAGTTTCTGGCTGCTTTCCCTATCTCCTAACAGTCCCCTGGGTGTAGATTGCTCCACGGACGGATTCCGTCGAACTTGGGTGCCTTTGAGGGATGCTTTCGATGTGCTGGTTTCAGGTGTGCCTTGACTCGTGGACAGGTCTTCTTAGCCATGTCCTTCCCCGGCTGCTCTGGTAGCACAACCAGCCTGGGGTCTGCTTATACCTCTAAGGAGTCCACTGGTCTCTCCTACCTGCTTGTCGCACAGTTTAGAGCGTCCTTAGTCTTGAAGGGACCCCCACCTCTCCACCATACTCACTGTGAACTTTCCTCTGCTGCCGGGGGCTAAGGGCAACTTGAGGAGACACCGGAGACATCCTGCTTCTCCCAGGGAGACGGGAGACACCGCAGCCTCCAACGGAGCCCTGCGGCTGGGGAGGGAGTCACAGCTCTGCGCCCTTGGCTACACCTGTCTGCAGCAGTCTCAGTCACCCTGCGCTGGGACAGGGGGTGGGTGCAGGTCAGGCTCAAAGGCCACAGACTGTCACTTCTCTCACTGAGTTCTGGTAGATTTTCTTCAATAAATGTTCCCTTGTTTTCTCTTTGCCCTTTGGACTATTTCCAGAAGATTTAAGTGACTTATGCTCAAGTAGTAATTTCTTTCTTTCTTTTTTTCAGGGCTGAGGATTGAACTCTGGGCCTTGCGCTTGCTAGGCAAGTGCTCTGCCACTGAGCTAAATCCCCAACCCCTCAAGCAGTAATTTCCCCTAGTTTCACCAGGCACCAGGTCCATAATCATCTCACATTACCTGCTGGAAGTGGAAACTTCTTCCAGCAATTTTTATATCAAGGGCTTAATTGTTTTTGAATCTCTCTTTATAGAACTTGAAGCTATTACTGCTAAGCCAATAGCTTAAGTATTTTCGATATAGATGTAGGTATGAGTCATGTACATATACACATGCATATACGTATATGCATGTATATTTTTCCATAATGAATGAGAAGTTTGGACTTGTATGACTTTAAAAAAAATCATTATCCTTTCAACTGAGACCATCTATTGACCTAAAGACATGTGTTGCAGCAAGGGCCTGAATTTTGGGATCAAACTTTGTCTCATCCCTCAACTGGGTTCATGCAAGCCACCTCACTTTCTGACTCTCAGATTCTTCATCTGTAAAATGGCAACACCTGCTTGGCTTACTTCTCTGTGCCAGACAGGTGCTCACAACAGGAGTGGAGAAGGATAAGCAAGCTAGCTAAGACATGTGGCTGAAGCGCCTGTGCCCCTAGGGCAATCCCCCTCCTCCTGGGAAAGGCTCAGAGGCTATCAGGAGGAGGGGGCATCTTAACCCGGTCATGGAGACTGACTTGTGACTTGCACTGTCATTTGGTCTGCAGCGTCTGTTAGGGGAACCTCTCTACCTTTCTTAGAGCTGTGTGCTTGGGAGGGCACCTTTGTCACATGAGGGACATCACTGCAGATGGTGGAATGAGGGTGGTTGGCCACCACTGTTTTCAGCAGTGGGGAGGAAGGGGAAGGACAACAGTGACTCTCATCTGCAGGGACAGTGGCCAGTGAGGAGCAGCACACCACCACCTTATGGCCTATTTGCCACTCCTCTGAGTGGCCTGTTGGCTCCCGCCTACCCACAGCCCTGGCTTGCTTCCTAGGCTGGGGCCTCTTCCTGTGGAACAGGAAGTTGTATGTGTATAAGCGTGTGTCTCCCTCGATAGAATATAAGTGCTCACTAAACGCCATCCTTGGAGTAGGGCTTCTGCTCCACTTCCAAAGCTCACCGTCCACCCCTGTCAGGCACAAGTGGACTCAGGAAGCATTCACCGAGTGAACGAGTGAGGGATTCAGAATGGAACTTCTCCACAGAAGCCAAAACTCATCCAGGAAGAGCCTCATCAGCATTCCGCTGTCCATCACATGAGGAGGTTACAAGAGGGGACGCCAGTCGGCTCAGCTCCTTGGCTCCAGGCCCGAGTTGATCTTCAAGTTGGGAGAGAGGTTGGCAGAGTAGAGCTCTGAACCTGCTGCCTGGAGAGGTCACCGAATGCTTTCATGAATCATCTGGTTTTCTCTCCTTCACAGCAACAATTGGAGTTAGCATCAAACAGAATGCATTGGTTTTTTTTTTTTTCCTAAAAGGAGGGACAGTGAGAGAGAGAAAGAGAGAAGCAATTTTATTTAGTTTTTCATGTGACTGCTGTTGCTCTGACACTTCATCATGTACGCCGTGCTGGGGTTTGAACTCGCGTACTCGTGCGTGCAAGGCAAGCGCCGTAGCAGCCGAGCCACCACTCCAGCCTCCAGAATGCATTGTTTTAAGAAACATGACGCCTCATCACTGGTGAGTTCAGCACCTTGCTCCACACGCCGTGACGTTAGGTTGGCTGGTCTTTAGCAAGACCTGTATGGAGTCTTCACACAGAGATTGCTTCCCCTGAGTTCCCTGTAACCCACCACCAGAGACCACGTTTCTTGGCCTCCCTTGCAGCTAAACATGTTTTTTTTTTTTTTCCCCACCAGGAAATGGACCCTGGGGTGCTTTACCAGTATGCCACAGCCCCAGTCCTTTTTATGTTTTATTTTGAGATGGGGTCTTGCTAAATTGCTTAGGGCCTCACTAAGTTGCTGAGGCTGGTTTTGAACTTATGATCCTCCTGCCTCAGCCTCCCAAACCCCTGGGATTCAAGGTATGCACCACTGTGCCCAGCAATTTTCAGACTAATTTTTAAGGTAAAGAAATTGCTTGTTCTCTCT
>PVKS010016965.1:0-25888 GCA_004027875.1 Aplodontia rufa
GGGAGACCGTTGTATTCCCCTGAAGTCCCTGGTGTATAGGTTTCCTTAGGAATGTTGAAAAGAAATAGACTGGGGAATTCTTAACCAAGATATCCAAGCTGCGTGTCCACATTGGAACACCTGACATAGGAGATAACCCAAACACAAATCAAAACCTAATGATCCAACATGTATTTAATCACAGCATCTTAAGATGTTCTCGTGTACTTCTCTGGGAAAAAACATATAAGGTGTTTATTAATATATTTCCCTTCCCTAATTAATTTTTAGTTCTCTAAGTTTGCTTTAAAGTCCCTTATAGTATCACAGTTGATTGTAATGTATGGCATTGAAGTGGGACATGGTAGCAATACATGCAATCCTAGCTACTCGGGAGGCTGAGAAAGGATGATCATGAATTCATAAGCCTGAGCAGCTTAGTGAGACTGTCTCAAAACAAAAACATCGAAAGGACTGGGGGTATAGCTCAGTGGTAGGGTACCCCCTGGTTCAACCCCTAGCATCCCTCCAAAAATATCAAAGAAATAAAAATACATGGCTTTGGTTTATCAGATAATTGTCTAATTAAAACAAATAAGATGATTAGGAAAAATAGAAATATATTCAGTGCATTAAAGTCAGTTCAAGAAGCTAAGCAATTCAGGGTATCTGTTAATAAAATAGGTTACAAGTCACTGAGTAAATTTTTTTAAATTTTTAATAAAATGATGCCCCAAGTTGAATAAAATAATGTCCCAAAATTTCAGAGAAAGTAATAAAAAAGAAAGTTTGTGTTTATGGGCAAATGAATTTTCAGCAGCCACATAGCCCACTGAAGGTGTTTGCAGTTAGGAACTCAAGAGCATTGGTCCAGTTCTCCATGCCATGCTGCATCCGAAGGCCATCTGGAATCCTGAGGGAGGGCTGGGCACTAGTGCCACTGGGAGCAACAGCAGCAGGTCCCACACCCAGTGGTGAGGGCTGCTGGATGGTGGCTACCATGACACGGCTGTGAATGAGTGTCGTCCTTTCACATGATAAAAGCACCTTTGTGCTACAGCTCCCCTTCGGGCTTGTTTTGAGAAGCCCATATTGAACTAAAAAAGTGGTAGTACTGTTTCCTCTGATAGTCCTTGGCAGGTTTGCCGTTGGTTAGGAAACCGCTCTAGAGCGTGATCACAGAAGGGGTCTCGGACAGGCGAGCAGAGAGCACTAGAGTGAGGAGGGCCAATGTCTGCCATGTCCCCAGGCCAGGGGACTTCTCACCACCTCATTGGTTCCACTTGGGGGAGTTAGTTGCATAATCATTGTCCCAGTCATTGAAGAAAGGTCTGTTAAATTGATTTTTTCCAATCTATAAATTGTTATTTTTGCTTATTTTAAATATCCATGTCAAAATGTCACTTATTTTTATTACTGGTTGATCAAAAAAATGACAGGTGTGTGATTTTATAATGAATTATTGAACTAGATTATGTTCTTCGGTGTACTAATTAAAACAGATTTTTGAACAATCATGCTACAATATCACTCTTGAACATCCTTGGGGAATCTAAATTACCCTGCTGGAAGAGTATAGAAATTTTTCTTAGTCTATGAAAGATAGCATCTACATATTCTTGTTTAATTTCTTTCAGCTAGAAAGTCTACTACTACATGAATTTCAATTGAATTTTCTTTTAGGGTTTGTTTTTTTGTTTTGTTTCTTTTTTTTTTTTTTTTTTTTTTTTTTTTTTTTTTTTTTTTTTTTTTTTTTTTTTTTTTTTTTTTTTTTTTTTTTTTTTTTTTTTTTTTTTTTTTTTTTTTTTTTTTTTTTTTTTTTTTTTTTTTTTTTTTTTTTTTTTGAGAGACTGTGAGAGAGAAAGAGCCAATTTTTTTTCTTTTTTCTTTTTTGTTAAGAGGGGACAGTGAGAGAGAGAAAGAGAGAAGCAATTTTTATTTAGTTTTCTATGTGACTTTCATTGCTCTGACACTTCGTTGTGTACATGGGTGCTTGTATACTCACGCATGCCGGGCAAGCACTATAACCACTGAGCTACCACTCCAGCCCCAAAAGCCAATTTTTGTTAGTTTTCCCTGGTGTTTGTTTTTCCAACACTTAGTTGTGTATGCGGTGCTGGGGTTCAAACTAGAGTCTCGTCCTTGCCAGGCAAGCACTAACCACTGAGCAACCACTCTAGACTCTAAGGTCCATTCTATCTTGCTACTTTTTTAAGAGCAGGAGGGACAATGAGAGAGAGAAAGAGAGAATCAGCTTTATTTAGTTTTTCACGTGGCTTTCATTGCTCTGGCACTTTGAGTATGGTGCTGGGGTTCAAACCTGTGTCCTTGCGCATGCCAGGCAAGCACCATAACTGCTGAGCCACTGCTCCAGCCCCCTTCTTTTTTTTTTTTTATCTTTTTCTTTTCCTGTAGTCACAATCTTACACCTTCTGCCTGTAAACCATTTTCAGATGATAATGCCCTTCATAAAAAGACATGTTTATACAAACACATTTTCTTGACCTCTGTGAGGCTTTATTGTTAAACTATGGGTTTTATTTCCACGTTGACCAGATGAGGAAGGAAACATGTAAACTTTGACACCATCTTACAATAACTTCTCCTCTCTGGGACATTTGGAGGTGAGCATTATCCATACATAGAAATGTTTCTTGCCCCTTGCCCGTGGGTCTAGACCCAGTTCCTGGGTGAAAGTATCAATTCATTGCTAGCCTTCTGTAAGCCTTTTATAACAGTTTCCTGGCTGAGTGAGTAGGAGCTGTTAGGATGAAGGGAGAGGGCACCAAGCCACTGTGATGACTGGAGCCAGCATTGTTGAAGCAAGCAAGGGTAAAGATTGCCTTTTCCTTAAGATCTGCTACAGATACTGCCATCCTGTTTGACTGACATCTTAAACCTTTCCCTCTGTCTTTTGGGGGTACAGGTGGCCTAATGAATTCCTGGAAGCGCCGCTGGTGTGTCCTCAAAGACGAAACCTTCCTGTGGTTCCGCTCCAAGCAGGAGGCCCTCAAGCAAGGCTGGCTGCACAAAAAAGGCGGGGGCTCCTCCACTCTGTCCAGGAGGAACTGGAAGAAGCGCTGGTTTGTCCTGCGCCAGTCCAAGCTCATGTACTTTGAAAACGACAGCGAGGAGAAGCTCAAGGGCACCGTAGAAGTCCGGACAGCCAAGTACGTAGATGAGCCTGGGTGTGGCCCTTTGAGCGGTGCTCCGGGCTGCTTGCTCATTGGTGCCAAGGGTGAGGGTACCATGGACCGTGGTGCTCCCTTGGGCGAGTTTCTTGCAGCAGGAAATTGCAGTGTTCAGTGCATTCTTACAATTCAGTTCAGTGCATTGAATTCGTAGGAAGTTGGGATGTCGAGGCTTAACTTGTGAATAAATGGCTGTGGTTGCGCTCAAATGTAGGGCCCCCATTTGGAGAATGTTCCCACTGGAATTGTTTGCAGGAAAAATGATGTGAATATGCAGCCCTTGGTTGAGAGTCCTTTCAGGGGCCAACCTATCACTCAACTCTTCCACACTCGGCTCTCAGCCCGCAGATGAATTAGCTAAGGTGGGAGCAAACTGACAGGCTGCAGGTTTGTTGTGAACTAGTCATTTATCTTCTTCCTAAGCTGTCCTATCAGCCCTCTGCATTCCCAGCAATCAGAGGACCAGGACTGGCTTTTTTTTTTTTTTTTTAAGAGCGAGAAAATTAATTTTATTTATTTTTCCATCTGGGTGGATTTTTTTGTTTTACTTCAAAAACAAGAGAGAGGGACAGTGAGAAACAGAGAATCGATTTCATTTAGTTATCATGTGGCTCTCATTGTTCCGACACTTCGTTGTGTATGTGGTGCTGGGGTTTGGACCAGTGTCCTCGTGCATACCAAGCAAGTGTGTAACTGCTGAGCCACCGCTTCAGTCTGACTTTTCTTTTTCTGATGCTTAGCTGTGTATGGTGCAGGGGATTGAATGCGGGTCCTCACACACGCCAGGCAAGCACTCCAACTGCTGAACTTCAGCCCAGGGCTGACCTTTGAATTCCACATAACCACTTTCTCTGCCACCCCTTTAGAGAACAAGGCTTTTTGTATCAAGGGCCTGTTATTTTTGCTAAAAAATTATAATATTTTTAGAAAATTGTTAATGCTACGGGTAGTTGGTGTTCTTGGATACTTAATACTAAGCAAAAACAAAACTGAGCAACTGTAAATATTTAGGACAGTGGAGAAATAAACTTGGAGAGATCAGATTAACCCCTGAAGTCATGAGTCTTAAAAATGAAAAGTTCTTTCTTGTCAGCCAGCATCCACAACTACAGAAAATTACTCATGGGAAGTGGCAAGTTCAGTGAGGAGAAGAGGAACTTTCATGCATTGATTTTTCAGACTCATCATGAATGCAGAGAGCAGAGCCTTGGACTTTTCCTTGGGCTCTCTGGGAACCGATCTGGGTGTTCTGGAAACTTAGGTGGGAGTGCTACAGCAGTGTTCAGCATAAGGCAAAGTTCTACCACCTCCCACCACCCACGCTCAGCCCGTATAAAATTCAGGAAAAAAATTTTTTCTTTTGTACCCAAGAACTCCGAGTCACTTAAGCACTGAGCTTTTCACTTTTTATTTTTAGATGGACTCTTGCTAAGTTGCGTAGGGCCTCACGTATGCACTTTCATTTCCTTGTCACCACTCCCTAAATAGCATGGTGTGACAACTATTTTCATAGCATAGCATTGCATTAAATATTACAAGTAATCTAGACATGATTTAAAGTGTATGGAGAATACACGTAGGTTATATGCAGATAGCAGCCTGGCATTTTATGCACAGGACTTTTTAAAAATCCGCACATTTCGATTATCCAAGGGAAGCTGTAGAACCTGCAGATGCCAGCCAACTTCATTCATTTTGCAATTTGCTCTGCTTTCTCCCCACCCCAGGCACTGGGGGCTCCATCCAGGGGTGCTATAACACTGAGTTACATCCCCAGCCCTTTTTATTTTGAGTCGGAGTCTAAGTTGCCGAAGCTGAGTGGTCTGTGCTTCTTCAAAGCTCTATTCTTTAGACACTTTGTCAAAATTATACTGTTATAAAAATGTTAGCCATATCTTTTTGTTGTGTGTGTGTGTGTGTGTGTGTAGTACCAGGGATTGAACCAAGGGTGCTCAACCACTGAACCACATCCCTAGCCCTTTTTACATAATAAATTACAGAGGACCTCACTAAATTGCTAGGGCCAGCCTCAGACTTGCAGTCCTCCTGCCTCAGCCTCCCAAGTCTCGGATTATAGATGTGCACTGCCATGTCCAGCTTCAGTGTTAGCCATTTCTGTCACACTCTACAGAAAAGGGCCAGTGAGTTATGGTTTTACTATATGAATAGTTTTTTGTTCATTTTATGTTTTGAGTGTTTTATTGTAGAAAATTTCAGTCATGTACAAGAGTAGGTGGACAAATAAAGCCAAACCCACGCACTAGTTACCCAGCTTTCCGTGGCTATCTGCCCATGGTCAAAAGCATTTTATCCAGAACCCCTCCCCACCATCTGCTCCTGAATAATTAATGTTCTTTCAGAGCAAGTCCTTCATATTGTATCAGTTTCTCTGTAAATATTTTAGTATGAATCTAAAGATTCTTTTAAATCCATAATTCAATACCATTATTACATTAAAAAATAATATTTCATGGGCTGGAGTGGTGGCTCAGCAGTTACGGTGCTTGCCTGGCATGCACAAGTACACGAGTTCAAACCCCAGCACCACGTACACAATGAAGTCTCAGAACAACCAAAGCCACATGAAAAACTAAATAAAATTGATTCTCTCTCTCTCTCTCTCTCTCTCTCTCACTGTCCCTCTCTCTTAAAAAAAAAAAATAATAATATTTCAGCCAAACATGGTATAGTGCATGCCTGGAGGCCCAAGCAAGGCTGAGCCATGAGGATCCCAAGTTCAAGGCCAGCCTAGGCAGCTTAATGGTAGAATGGGTTCAATCCTTTATACTTCCAAGAGAAAAAACTGTCTGCCAATACAGTCCAACTGTAGTTGATCCAGTTTCCACAGTCTCATAGATGGAGGTGGTAATGTTCCTGTTAGTTTCGGTTGCAGTTATAGTTTCTTTGAATTGGAATCCACAGGTCTAGACTTGGTAGTCGGTGTTTAGATCACTCAAATCTCCTACTTTATAGACCTGCTAGCTACAGTGGAGACCACTTCCTTCACCCGCTGGTGCCGGGCCAGTCCCTTGTCGAACATATTCCTAGTTCTGTTTTCCTCCGTGGGTTGGTTGCCAGACCTCAAGGGCGATCCAGTTCAGCTATTCTGCACACCAGTGCTGCACACGTGGCGGGCTCTGCTTCTGTTGGAATTGTTGATTGTCACCTGAAGCATTAATTCCTTGGGGGTGAGAGACAAGAGCTGGCACATTGAGGGCTATGGCCAGGGCATGTCAGGGGTCGCAGTATGGTAGGCGTCATCGCTCAGTGTCTGTGGGGTGTTAGTTATGGAACACCCCATGCCCTCAGAGGTACCCAGATCTACAGGTGCTCAAGTTTCTTATGCAGAATGGCATAGCATCTGCGTGTAACCCACGCATCCTTCCACAGACTATAAGTCATCTCTAGATGACTTACAGTATCTAACACAGTGGCAGTGCTGTGTAGATGGTTATTTAACCCGATTGCTTAGGGTGTAGTGACAAAATGGAGTGAGTACCTGTTCAGTTCAGGTAGAAGTTTTTTCCTAGGATTTCTGTGAAGAGAGACTTCTAATCCGACAGCAGTTGGCCACGGTGCTGCTTGTTTAGGAAAGGCAAAGGAGGTTCTAGATCTCTCTGCCCCCCCATTTCCAGGGAGACCAGTGGGTTCCCTTGCCTGCTCTGCTGATGACAGCTGGGGTCATTTCATTTATTTTTCCAGGTGTCATAGTGACCTCATGGGTTTTAACTGATTCGGTGGGTTTCCAGCCATTGCAGCTTTTCATAGGGGCGCTCCCGTCAGCCCTGCCTGGTTTGGGGGACGCCTCTTTGTGTTTCCTAAGCTTTCCTGTGTAATGCTTATAGTTTTTAATATCTTCCTTGCTTTCTGATGAGATATGCCCTACTCTCTTTTAAAAGTCAGGCTGTATAAACAAAGATCTGCTGAGTGTTTATTATTTTGAACTTGAAGCTCGGGGGCGGAGTCTTAAGCGAGGGCCCAGCTGTATATGCCAGGCAAGCGCTGTAACCACTGAGCCACCACTCCAGCCCGCAGGGAAAGCTTTTATAGTAGTCCCCAGGCCCAGGATTCTGATGTGCCACTGCAGTTCAGAACCCCAGCCTCACAGCCAGATCCCAGGGTCTCACCCCTCCTTTCTACATGAGGTACCCAAGCTCCTGAGAGGAAAGTGCCCTGGGAATCACCTCCCTGCCCAAGAGGTCGTCCTGCTGGCCCCTTGGGTCGCTTGCCTTTCCACTGTGCATACTATCTTGTTTCAGTGATTATAGCAGTATGGTTCGTAGAACTTTCTTCCTAACCATTCAGACTGTTTTAGGTTTTTACTGTGAGCTGCTTCCGGTGTCAAAGCAACTGCCTTTATCCCCATCTCTGCTCTGATCTCAGCATCTGCTTACGTTTTACCCTGCTTTTGTCTGTCCACCCTCCACCACCTCCGGAGTTGTTTAGGGGGTGTTGGGTGAGATCAAGATGGTGGTGAGATCCAGAAGCCCCACATCCTGCTCCTCACCCAGAGCCCGTGCTGGACTTAGTGTGTGTGCGGTGGGTGGACCACGTCTAACTGTGGTGGAGAGCTGCTATTGGCAGCTGTAACAGAACACCTGAGACTGGGTAACTTAATGAACAAAAGTTTATTTGGTTCATGGTCTGGAGGCTGAGAAGTCCATGGTCAAGGGCTGTGGCTGAGCCTTCCCGTCACGGTATCCATGCAAAAAGGCAGGAAACGGAATTTGCAGCCTCCAGCCCTTTTACAGCCAGCCTGAATCAGTTCGTGAGGGCAGAGCCCTCCTAACCTACCTCCCTCTTGGTGTTTTCCTCTCAATTCCGCTGCATTGGGGAATAGGGCACATGTCAAATCATGGCTGCTATTAGAGAAGGGTCACGCTCACCCAGAGATCAGACACAGGAGCCAAAGGAAAGCCTTTGTAGGGCCTGAGCAGGGGAAGGCATTACAGCCAGTGCAGAAGAGGCCCCTCCTGAGAGAAGCAAGGCCCACACGCACGCACCCAGCAGACCCCTCTCCTGCGATCGGAGGGGCCTGCCTCCCCCAGAGGCCACAGGAATCTTCATCATTTCCAGGAGAAAAATCGAAAAGGCCCCCGTTTCAGTTCCACAGTTTCAGTTACCTGACGTCAACTATACTCTGAGAATATTGAACAGGAAATTTCATCTTCTGAGAGAAAGTCTATGTTTGTATAACTTTTATTAGAGTATATTGTTATAATTATTCTGTTTCTTCTTGATTATTGTTGTCAGTCTCTTACTGTGCCTAATTTATGAATTAAGCTTTATCACAGGTATTTTGTATAGGTTGGCATCCCTAACCCCAAAATCTGAACTGCTCTAAACTTTCTGAGTTCTGGCAAATTCCACACCTAACCACAGGGTCGTAGTCAAAATGCAGGGGTATGATGAACACTGTATAAAACTACCCCGAGGTGGGGTCTTGGGGGGTAAATCTAATATTCAGAATATATTTTATATATATATATATATATATTTATATATATATTGTATTTTTTGTTAGAAGCATGTTTGATTGTTCAACAAATAAGTTTCTTTTTTTATTTTTTTTAAACAAATTTCTTAATAAAAATAAATAAATAAGAGAAAAACTACCCTGAGGGAGGTTGGGGGTCCAGCAAAGCAATAGATTATGTGTTCAGCACATGAGACCCTGGGTTCAATCCCAGCACTGAAAAACCACCAAATAAAACATCTCAGGCTGTGTCTAAAGTGCACACAAACATACATGAACTTCATTTTCAGACTTAGGTCTCATCCCTAATGCACCTATCTCATTACCTACATGCAGATATTCCTAAATCTGAAACAGTTGTGTCTCAGACATTTTAGATGGAGTATTCAATCTGGGTTGGGGATTTAGCTCAGTGGCAGAGCACCTGCCTGCCACGCACAAGGCCCTGAGTTCAGTCCACAGCCCTAAAAACAAAATAACACAAAGAATCTTCAATCTAGGAAAAATTATAATAATTTATGTAGAGTTCAGTACTGTCTGTGGTTTCCGGCATCCACTAGGGCTCTTGGAACATATCCCCTATGGATAAGTGGGGACTACTGTATCCAGGCTCTGTGTGTGTGTGTGTGTCCGTGTCAGTCCATCCGTCCGTCCTGTGGATTGAACCTAGAGGTACTTTACCACTGAGCTACATCCCCAGTCCTTTTTATTTTTTGAGACAGGGTTTCATTACGTTGCTTAGGGCTGCACCTATGTTGCTGAGGCTGGCCTCAAACTTGCAGTACTCCTGCTTCAGCCTCCTGAGCCGCTGGGATTACAGGTGTGTGCCACCACACCCAGCTCCAGGTTTTTAAAAGTAACAGTTTCAACTCAGTCATAAAATTGCTTTTCTCAGTTATTAAGAATTCTGTGTTCTTGATTTCTGTTCATTGCTTTTGTTCCTTTGCAGGGAGATCATAGATAACACCAGCAAGGAAAACGGAATTGACATCATCATGGCTGATAGGACCTTCCACCTGATCGCAGAATCCCCGGAAGATGCCAGGTGAGATCCGCACCCTCAGCTTCAGCTTGGCCACTCCTCCCTCGCACGTGTTCACAAGCAGCACGCAGGGCACTGTTCACCTTGCTGACTTTGAAAGGGTTCTCACTGAGTTTGTAGTTTTCTTTTGGTTTGTGTACTGCCCTGCAGACTTTCCCAGGGCAGAGGTGTTTAAACACAGCTCATTCAGGACGGCCATGCTTCCGTGCACTGCAAAGACCTGTCTGTCTCAGCTCAGGCTTTTATTGTCACTGGTAAACAAAGCTGAAAGCCCACCTTCTGGAAGTTTCCAACTTTGGAAGTGAACGGCTTGTATTCACGTAAGGATCTAAAGAGCAGAAGCATCATTTAAACAGGAGCTGTGGCACTTGGAGGCTTTTAAGTCTCTTGTGTTAAAACGTTCGGGAGACAAGATACTGAGTTACACGGAACTGATGGTTGAGGGCACTGTCCCCAGTCCTGTGGGGTAGGTGCTGTCATTACCATCATCTGTCCTGGAGTGGCAAATGAAGGTGGGAAAGGGTGGTCTAACTTGACCTAAGTTTTGTTCTATTGAATGACAGCATTTCAGCTTCCTGCTCTCCTTTCTTAAGGAGTTTAAATTTTGATTGAGATGAGAGGAAGGGCTGTTCCTCGTCAGCTGGGGCAAGTTGCCTGGTGTTTCTGGACCTCTGATTTCTGTGTTGGAGTGCTGAGGGAGAAATGCTTTTTGCTTTTCAGTGAGACGTATTGCAAGTCACAGTAGGGGTGACTGCGGAGTCTCTGTCCTATCCATTCCTGCTGCTGTAGGGTAATGTGGACGTGACCGTCATCTCTCTGGGTAACGTCCAGTGGCCCGTATGTATTCTTTAGTTCTCGGCCCAGAAGTCGTTAGAACCATCCGAGTTCTCAGGACCTCTCTCTACCCTTCGCCCTTTGAATCTTTTTAAGTTGATGTAACCCCTTGATAGCAACATGAAGGGGAAAGACACCAGAAAGTAATTCTTCCCATGGGAACAAACTGAAGCCCTGATTGACTCATAAATTATAACAAACTGGAAAAACAAGCAAACCTGAAATTACATCACCACCATTCCGTCTGGGACTCCTAGAGACCTCGTGTGGTTTTCTGTGTTCCAGGGAGTGCCCGCAGCTTTTCAGCTGAATTATAGACCCAGCATTTGGCAGTTGTCTTGTCTGTTTTGTGCCATAATGAACCTGCTAAATTTAACATCTGGGATATTTTAGCCAAGGACTTTTTCCCCTGACCAGTGAAACACATTTTGAAAAGTTCTTTTTCGGATTCCAAGTTATGACTTGATTCTGTGAAGACATTTGTAAGTTTAAGAGCATCCATACAGATGGGACATTTTTTCCCTCTGTGCGTGTGTGATTCCATGTGGCACACATCTTGAGTTTATATGTTTTGCAGTATTTGATTTGGGAGATTCTCGATCTTAGCAGTGACTGCAGGGTTGCCTCTGGTTTGCCAGAATTGATGGGGCAAGGTGTCCTAAGATTCTGATCAGATTGAATATTTTCAAGGTCTTATTCACATTTTATCCGTCAGGAAATCAAAGGAGATCGATTTTAGTTCTTTGCTGTAACTGATTTACACAGCCTGCCTTTATAAGTGGGTGCTATTTTTTTCACTTAAATATCCCATCGCATACCAGAGCTTGGCTTTTCCGTTATTTAGTAGGGACATGGATGTCCGTCTTGCAAGCCCCTTGCAGGAGGGTGCCCTGGCTTCTCTTAATTGGAACCTCTCACATGTTGCTTGATGTTGGACGAGGGATGGCCATTCAATGGAGATGGGAAAGTTCTCTGGTGAAAATAACTTTCTGCTTTCTACTTTAAGCAATTGTTTATTTCCATCCCTCCAGTAGAAATCCTGTCGGGTGGTCGGAAACTCCGTCGTGTGCAGGAGTAGCGAACAGACACCTCGTGCTGAATTACCATCAACCACCTTGCTTTGTAATTTATTTTCATCTAGGGCATGCGGAGGATTCAGTCAGTATCCTCGATGCAAGAACTATGTATGGATTTGGTTATTTGCTGACAGTTTATCAAGGGAGTGTGACATCTGTGGGGACTCGAGGATGGATGGGTCTCCCTCTCACCTAACATCAGAACACGTGGTTCTTAAAGGTGCTTTGGCTGCTTTTTTGAGCTTTCCTCTTGGCGGCGTGAATCCCACGTTTGCCTGGTGAGAAGTAGGTAAACTCGAAGTGCAGGTGCCCACGGATGTCTTCACAGAGAACACAGAGACGCCGTTGATTGCCAGTCCAGCCCTTGGCCACCCCCTGACCGCTGCCCTCTCTTTCCACAGCCAGTGGTTCAGTGTGCTGAGTCAGGTCCACGCGTCCACGGACCAGGAGATCCGCGAGATGCACGACGAGCAGGCGAACCCACAGAACGCAGTGGTGCGTGAGCTCGGCTGGGTGGCGGCAGCGCGTCCTGTGAGAGGGGAAGGGGACCAGGAGCTTCCAGCTGGTCTTAGGTTGCAGTTTGATATTAAGGAGAAAAAACCATTTGGAGTGAAATTATGTGTGGAAATACAACAATAAATTATAGGAAGTTAGAAGTGTGGTACCTTCTAATTCTCCCACCTCAAGCCTTTTAAAAGAACAAAGACTAAATTATAATTTTTATGACCTCTTGAGCATATGAGAATTTGTCTTCAAAGGACTGGGTGAATTCTGAATTGCATTCTTTGTCTTTTTACCCCAGACACAGTTATAAAGTACTAGTTCATAAATAAATTTTATTTCCTCATGAGGAATACTTGAAATCAAATAAAATCTCTTAGCACGGTAAATGCAAAATGCAGTGAAATATTATAGCAAAAATGAGAACACGTATGCTGTTGAACGAAGTTCTGGAAGACATTTGAAGAGCACGAGAGTGCTTAGCTCAAGCACCTGAAGGAATGTACCGTAAGATCTGCCCGTCTCACCACCAGGGGGGCCTTTCCCAGAGAACTGTTATTTTGCACTTAACTGAAAAAGATTTCTTATGGGTTTACTTGTTGAGGAATTGTCATCTAGGGCTATTGCCACACTGTGCGCCCATCTTGACAGTTCTCTCACTCTTGCTTCTCCTTGCTTCTTCCCAGGGCACCTTGGATGTGGGGCTGATTGATTCCGTGTGCGCCTCTGACAGCCCGGATAGGTAAGCTCGGATGTCCAAGCGCGTGGATCTCTGCATATGGCCACTTCCCCTTCACTGCACCGTGACGCCCCTGGGCTGCATGTTCCCACCTTGACAAACCCCCCTCAATCCAGAGTTTTCCTCCTTCTTCTTTTTTTTTTTTTAAGAGTAAGAGAAGGAGAGTTAATGTTTTTATTATTTTTTTTTAATCTGGTTTTTGTTTTTCCTCCACTTAGTTGTGGATGTGGTGCTGGGGAGTGAACCCCAGTCCTTGGGCATGCCAGGCAAGCGCTGTACTGCGGAGCCACCTCTCCAGTCCCGCTAGTTTTCCTTCCTGTTACACAGTTTTTATCATCTTCTCCCTGGCTGTCTTTGGAGTTCAAAGTGAAGCAGTAGATACCTAATTTAAACTGTCACTTTAAAACAACAGCAGCATAAGGGGAATGTTCTTTCTTTGGTTGGAGAGACAAACTTAAAATTCATACAGAAAAAAATTACCGATTAAGAAAATGGTACTTCGGGCTGGAGCGGTGGCTCAGTGGTTTCAGTGCTTGCCTAGCATGCATGAGGATCTGGGTTCAAACCCCAACACCACGTACACAACAAAGTGTCTGATCAACAAAAGTCATATGAAAAACTAATAAATTGATTCTCTCTCTCTCCCATTGTCCCTCTCTCTTTAAAAAAAAAAAAAAGAAGAAGAAACAAAGAAAATGGTATTTCAGGGCTGGAGCAGTGGCTCAGCAGATACAGCACTTGCCTGGCATATGTGGGGACAGGGGTTTGAACCCCAGCACCACGTACACTAGGAAGTGTCGGAGCAACAAAGGCCACATGAACAACTAAATAAATAAAGTTGATTCTCTCACTGTCCCTCCTCTCTCTTTAAGAAAAGAAAAAGAAAGGAAATGATATTTCCCGAGAAATAGGGTATAATTCCTCTCTATACTTGGTAATAAATTTGATGTGAATGTAAATGGTAGAGTATTAATAAATCAAACCACAAACATTTCCTGGACATTTTTGACATTTCTGCTTTCTCTTTGCCTTTTTTTTTTAGGAGAGAGGGAGAGAGAGAATCATTTTTTTAATTTAGTCATTCATCTGGCCTTTGTTTCTGCGACACTTGGTTGTGTATGTGCTGCTAAACCCGAGTCCTCACACGTTCCATGCAAGCACTTCAGCCACTGAGCTCCTCGCCAGCCCTTTCTGTACCCTTGAAGTAACATGTTTATTTTAAATACTGAGGATTAAACCCCAGGTGCCTTACACAGAGCAACATTCCCACCGCTTTTCTTTTTTTAATTTTGAGAGGACTCAGAATTAAGCTGCTGAGGTTGGCCTTGAGTGTGTGATCCTCCTGCCTTGGCCTCCCACATCTCTGGGATTACAGGCACGTGCCACCACGTCCAGCTGTGGGTTTTGTGTTTTTAAGGCAAATCGTCTTCAGAGTCTTTGTACACAGGGAGCTTTGTCTTTATTGTCTGTTTGCTGCATGTAAATTGTTTCTGGACTGCAGTAGACTTTAAGAGAAGTTGCTGTAGGCCCAGAGTTGGAATCAAAACTGACTAATGCTTTCAGTAAGATAGCCAGAAAGTGAATGTGAGTGTATTAAAATTGACAACAACAGTAATGTGTACAAAGCAGGATTCCAGCTCCGGGGGGCGGGGGATCCTCTGTCATCCCACCGTCACCCACAGCTCTTCTATACTAAGATCTTTTGTTTTTCAGTTGTGAAGCCGCACCGTGTCTTACTTGGCTTAGGAATCGTAAACATGTGTGCGTTGTTAGTAATCGAGCCCCAATTCTCACAGCGATGCTTAAGTTCCTCCCTTACGGAATCTACCCTTTTTCCCAGATCCCTTTCCTAGGCACACAGTGGTTCATATCTGCAAACTTTTCATCTTGCTCAGATTTTTCTCTTCAAGTGCCCTACCTTTTCCTGTCCCAATAGAAAAATCCTTTTTCTTTTCCAAGTCCAACCTTTCTGCATAGATTTCCCTGCCTCCTGCAGTCCAGTTAATCTTCTGTTTCTTGAACTTCGGTAGCATTTCACTACAGTGAGCCTTGAAAACTCGAGAGAAAGAGCTTATTCTCTAGCTTAAGCAGTTAGGTATAGGAAATAATTGTGATCATGGACTTACGAGAGGCTTAGAGCTTTGCCTGAGAAAAAGAGCTGAGAGAAAAAGTAAATTTCCATTATCACTTTATCCCCAAAATGAGAGATGCACCCATGTTGAATTGCTTTGGAAACGTGGACCCAGGTGGCTTTTTGTACCAAGCGTAGCCAAGTGCATAAGATGTTCCACTTATTCGTATTTACTGATCCTCTTCTATTACTGGTGTCTGATGCTCATTCCTGACCGACAGAAATATTATCCAAGGCAATAGCCAGAGGCAAAAAGAAATTTGCTTTGGAAAAACATCAAAAATAAATTTTCCCCCATAGTCACCTTATTTAGCCTTTCCGGAACTGAGTTTCATCTGGAAAGTTTTGCATGAAGAAATGTTTCCCTCCCAGGACCTTCGGAATGAATGTGTTGCTCCCAGTTGAAAGGTTAATGATGCATAAACTGAATCCTGCAGAAATGAGCAAGGTTCGCCTTAATATAAAACACAAGGAGCATCACAGCGCGTCTCCCTGTGAGCCGCAAGCCAGGAAAGAGGCATTTGGGTGTGGTGCGCGCGGAGGTGACACTGACAGTGTAGCTCACAGGCCTTGCTTCCTTCTCACCCTGCCCCTCAGACCCAATTCGTTTGTGATCATCACGGCCAACCGGGTGCTGCACTGCAACGCGGACACGCCGGAGGAGATGCACCACTGGATCACGCTGCTGCAGAGGTCCAAGGGGGACACCAGAGTGGAGGGCCAGGAGTTCATAGTGAGAGGTGACGCTGTCTTTTGCATTTACTTCCATTTCCCATTTTGTATATATCTGCAGCATTTCCATATTGAGCAGCTTCTCCGAGTCACTTTGACTCATTTTTTTTAAGAGAGAGGGACAGTGAAGAGAGAAAGAAAGACAGAATCAATTTATTTAGTTTTTCATGCAGCCTTTGTTGCTCCGAGACTTCACTGTGTATGTGGTGCTGGGGTTTGAACCCGCATACTTGCACATGCCAGGAAAGCGCCGTAACCGCTGAGCCACACCGCTCCAGCACTCACTTTGACTCTTGAAGTTTTTAAAAATAAATAGGCAAAGATCGGGGATGATTTCCTAGCAAACAGGCGGAAATGCAACCCAGTTGTAAGCATTATGCAAATGATGGTGTGGTACTTGGGTTTCCTCCGTGTAGATTTCTGTTTTCACTTCTCAGGG
The DNA here is from genome assembly GCA_004027875.1 of Aplodontia rufa. Lineage (NCBI taxonomy): Eukaryota > Metazoa > Chordata > Mammalia > Rodentia > Aplodontiidae > Aplodontia > Aplodontia rufa. The sequence goes on from PVKS010016965.1 coordinate 16,141, forward strand.
TTGGGGACGGTCCCCAGAGCCTTGTGCATGCTACCCGAGCGCTGTGCCACTGAGCTGCCCCGCGGCCCTCCTCCTAGCTTTGCATTCACACTTGACCTTCCTGTGCAGGCTGGTTGCACAAAGAGGTGAAGAACAGTCCTAAGACGGCGCCACTGAAGCTGAAGAAGCGGTGGTTCGTGCTGACCCACAACTCACTGGACTACTACAAGAGCTCTGAGAAGAGCGCCCTGAAGTTGGGCACCCTCGTCCTCAATAGCCTCTGCTCCGTCGTGCCCCCGGACGAGAAGATATTCAAGGAGACAGGTAAGGAGGCTGCGGCTGGAGGCTGGCTGCCCCGGACTCGGGGTGTCAGATTGCAAGATCTGGGCTTGTGCCCAGCGGAGGAGTGAAATTCCTAACTACCGTGTGTGCTTTCGTGTCCCTTGAAAGGAACTTGGATATCCGTGAGGCTGCTGTAGTTAACTGTGTGAACGCTTTGTATTGAAGCCATAGGGAACCTGCTTTGTTGTGTGCACTTGTGGAAAGGCTCTGATAAGGACAAGAAAATGTGACTAGACCCAGAGCATGTGCCTGAGCCTCCTGTTCATTCTTGCGTTTCTTACTCTTTTCATCATTATGCCACAAGGGGTCTGCACAGCTTACAAAAGATAAACCGACTCTGAGTCAGCCTGGTGCAGGAAGAGCGGCATGTAAGCACAGAGCGGTTGTCGTTTCTGCTTTGCTGTATTATGAAAGTGTTCCGGAAGATGCTGTTTTTGACCTTTATTTCTAGTTGCGATTCTATTCTGTTTAAATGTAGTCACACTATACGCGTCGGGTCTGGGTGGTTCAGATGGTCTCTGGCCCTGCGCACCACTTACCTCCATGTCCTCTGCTGAAGGGAGAGGGGAAGGACAGTCACAATCCGAGGGAGCTTCTCACCTTGGTCCAGAGCCTAGAAAAGAACAGTAGTCACCTATACCTGCTCTTTCCTTTGAAAGGGAATGTTACATTTACGTATGCAATTCTGGGTTTCTTGTTTTAACATAGGGACACATTTTTTTTTTAAGTGTGTCACTGAATACCTAGAGGCGGTCACAGCACAAGTAGGATTTAGCAAGTGTTTATTGAATTAAATTACCTATTATTTTAAAGGGACTCCTGTCTGAGACAACATAGGCTTCTGATGATACTGAATTTCTGGGGCTCTAGTAGAATAACGTCACCTTGGCCCCAGAGTTGGCACTGACGTGTGTTGCTGCTGCCCTTGCAGGCTACTGGAACGTCACCGTGTATGGGCGCAAGCACTGTTACCGGCTCTACACCAAGCTACTCAACGAGGCCACTAGGTGGTCCAGTGCCATTCAAAACGTGACCGACGCCAAGGCTCCAATTGACACCCCAACCCAGCAGCTGATCCAGGATATCAAGGTAAAACGGTGTAGCAGACAGGAGCCCGCAGATTGTGCCCTTGGCCATCAAGACCACAGTGTAGGCCAGCTCAGGAGTGCTTGGTAATCTTGAGTTAGGATCTGATTGTGAGATTTGAAGTGAAATAGTAGGTGTTAGCCCCTGCCACCGACACAAACCTGACTTGGGCTCAGTAGACAAGAGGACAGTTGGGCCATGGGACCTCCTGGCCAAAGTGATCTTGATCAGGGTTAGGGACAGCTTGACCAGCCACCGGTTCTACCTCAGCCCCAGGTGGGGACCTTGTAGGAGAAAGAACACAATTCTGCTCTGACTATATGGTTTCTAGCCACAGAAGTAGGTTCATGAAGAGCCCAGATTGGTCTACAACTCTTGGGATCCCTGACAGGCACCTCCAGGTACCCAGAAGCTCCCGGCCTCTGGATTCACATTGCTCGTGTTAAGTTTTAATTTCCTGTTTGCAAGCATAGTGGCTCAGTAGATGTGTGTCGGTTGATGAAGGAATGAGGCTGCGAGGAAGAATGTTGCACCCATGTCCCAGGTGTGGAAGTGAAGGCACGGCTGTTCTGCTTGCCCTGCCCACAGAGCTGTCGGTCTCTGATGCAGAACCAGGTCAAGGGGGTTATGTTGACCACTGTTCCCCAAGCAGGCCAATTCCCAGGGCAAAGAGCAAAGCTGGAGCTGTGGCAGGAAAGGCGCCAGAATGGTAGTGTGGAGGTGGGTTTTGATTTTTGGGGGGGTTTTTTCTTTTTTTCATTTCTGTTTTTTTAAAGAGAGAAGAAGCGAGAGTCAATTGATTTTTTTTTTTTTTCATCTAGTTTTTGTGTTTTCCAACACTTCCTGTACATGTGGTACTAGAGTTCAAGCCCAGGTCCTTACACATGTCAGGCAAGCACTGCTCTGCTGAGTCAGCTCTCCAGCCCCTGGAGGGTTGTTTTGTTTTGTTTTGTTTTGTTTTGGTTTGGTTTGGTTTTTATGTACATTAAAGACAATTAGCCCACCGGATCTAGGGGCAAATGCTATGCTTGTGGAGGGGGAGAGGGGCCAATACATCAGTAGCAAGTCGTTTCTGAACAAATTCAAATTAGCCTCCTTTATCCAAAGTGATGATGGCATTTGGATCCATTTTTTTTTTAATGTTTATTTATTTTTTCGTGTGGCCTTTGTTCCCCCACACTCGATTGTACATGTGGTGCTGGGGTTTGAACCCGGGTCCTTGCGCCTGCCAGGCAAGTGCTACAACCACTGAGCCACCACTGCTGCCCCAAGATCCAAATTCTATCAAGCTCTTCTCTAACGTTCTAATGGAACCCAGGATGCTGAATACAAATTATCTCATTTTTAGCTTTTAAAAAAAATTATTTCTTGAAGGTTTCTCTTGAGACAGTTACAAAAGAAGAAATCGCATATCAGCTATATTATCTCTTTGGAGCTGTATCATATCTATTTTTATAGTCCCTAATTATGAATTCAGGCATTGAATTCAAAGAATAAATAGAATTTTCCAGATATGGAATAACACTGCTTAAGAAATGAGTCAAGTTGCCCTAATTCATTCTTAATTGCTTAAAAATTTTTCTTCTGGCTTTCAACTGGGTGTTATTTGAGAAAGTTTCATAGTGGAAATGAAAATTACCACGAAAGAATGATTCATGGCCTCTCCTCCAGCTTTTCTGTTTATTTAAGACTCTAAAAGTAACTTAGCTTTTTCATAATCCAGATTAATTTTTAGCAGCATCAGTATATGATCTAATTCTGTGAGAAAATCACTTAATTTTCAGAGCTGGCAGGGGAAGGAAGAGAGGCCCTGCAGACATATGAACATGTGTAGTTTGGAGATGGTGAGAGGGTTCAGGACAATTAGGAACTAGCAGTGAGGGCCGGGGGTTTGGCTCAGTGGTAGAGCACTTGCCTAGCATGTGGGCAGGCGCTGGCTTGGGTCCCCAGTACTGCAGGAGATAAAAGGAACTAGTGTGGGGTATTTTAAAAATGAATAATAGGTTAAGATTGCATGATTTGATTACATGATTGATGGAAGGGTAGGAAGAAACGTTTAAATTAATTTTCTTAAGTATATGTAATCTTCAAGGGGGCAGTTTTAATAAGGGAATAATGATAATATATGTACGTAAAACAGAGGAGCTGTATATGGAAGTATTTTTGTGCTTTTGACCTTAAACTACACCAACTTGAGCCTCCCAACACCATTGCCCCATTAGACTTACTGTGGATTTGTGAGACTTTTTTTTGAGTGAGAAAGTGAAAGAATCAATGTTATTTATTTTTTCATCAGGTTTTTGTTTTTCCAATACTTAGTTGTATATGTGGTGCTGGGGTTCAAACCCAGGTCCTTGCACATGCCAGGCAAGCGCTCTACCACTGAGCCATGTGAGACTTATTGAAAAAATTCCATATGTGGATAAAGCACACCACGTTTATTTAAAAAAAAAAAATTCATATGTGGAAAATTGCAGTTGGCTCTGTCCACTGAGGTATGTATTCTTGGTTTCTTTCTTGTACTGACTGCTTTCTTTTCAGGAGAACTGCCTGAACGCTGACGTGGTGGAGCAGATCTACAAGCGAAACCCCATCCTGCGGTACACCCACCACCCTCTGCACTCCCCACTCTTGCCCCTGCCCTACGGGGACATCAACCTCAACCGTGAGTCCACGTCCCCAGAGGCTGTGATTCCATTTTCCCTAATAACTGAGCGTTGCCTTAACTCAGATACTTCGTCATCATGAATAGGGATCCCAGAGATACAAGGACTGTTACAGTTTTCTGTAAAAATAAATAAAATAAAGATGTAAAGGAAATCAGCAAATGCCAGCATTCCACAGTAACTCCCAGTAAACCACACGGTATAGTCAACACTCCGTTATGAAATAGGCTTGTTAGCCTCAACTGGAGGCTCAGGTGTGTGTTTGGATCGTATTTCGTATTTTTAAGCAAGGTACTGGGTAGGCTAAGTTTATTAAATGCATATACATATGTATATACGTGTATATATATATATATATATATATATGTGTGTTTTTTTTTTTTTTTTTTTTTTTTAGAGAGAAAGAAAGAATCAATTTTGTTTAGTTTTTCGTGTGGTTTTCGTTGCTCCAACACTTAGCTGTGTACGTGGTGCTGGGGTTAAAACCCACGTCCTTGCACATGCCAGGCAAGCACCATAACCGCCGAGCCACTGCTCTAACCCTTAAATGCATTTTGACTTATGAGATGTTCAAGTTATGATGGGCTTATCAGGATGTAACCCTGTCGTTAATTTGAGGTCATGTGTGCCAGATAAGCAGATCCTAAACAGTTTTGCATTCCAGGCATAGAACCTGTTCAGCCGTAGACTAGCTTTTAAGTAAGCATTTTGTGAACTAAAAAGTAATGCGTAACATTACTTTTTGTTGTTGTTAAGTACATAACAAAGCAGCGTGACTGTCCCACCTCTGTTTTGCTGCTTTTTTCAACTGATTCTAGGGTGTAGGGTGCAGGGTGGGCACTGTCTCCATTCATTCCTTCCGCGTGTCTCCTTCCACAAAGCCCTGTGAGACTGGTTTGTTTGCTTTCCCTAGTGCTCAAAGACAAAGGCTACACAACCCTTCAGGACGAAGCCATCAAGATATTCAATTCCCTCCAGCAACTGGAATCCATGTCTGACCCTATCCCGATAATCCAGGGCATCCTGCAGACAGGGCACGACCTCCGGCCTCTGCGGGACGAGCTCTACTGCCAGCTCATTAAGCAGACCAACAGAGTGCCCCATCCTGGCAGCGTGGGCAACCTGTGCAGCTGGCAGATCCTGACATGCCTGAGCTGCACCTTCCTGCCCAGCCGAGGGATTCTCAAGTACCTCAAATTCCATCTGAAGAGGTAAAGCCCAGGGCTGGGAGGTGGCCAGAGCCTTTCACACAAGAGGCAGGGGTCCCACTTCTGGTAAAGAGCACCTTGTAGGGGCTGGAGCAGTGGCTCAGCAGTTACAGCGCTTGCCTGGCATGCACAAGGACGCAGGTTTGAACCCCAGAACCATGTACACAATGAAGTGTCGGAGCAATGAAAGCCCCATGAAAAACTAAAATAAAATTGATATTTTCTCTCTCTCTCTCTCTCTGTCCCTCTCTCTTAAAAAAAAAAAAAAAGAACACCTTGTAGGCAGGACCTCTACAGACTCTGGGTCCACTCCAGCGAGCTCACAGGACGCAGGACGCAGTATCACTCTCAGGGTAGTGCCCTGATGTGTAAGATATCTAGTACATTTAATTACCAGTCTTCTTACAAAACAGAAAAACCAACGTGGATGTTTATTACAGACCAAACAGGCAGAAACAATCTGATGAAGTTTTTAATACTTGGGCTGGAGCAGTGGCTCAGCATTTACGGTGCTTGCCCGGCATGCGCTTGTAGGCAGGTTCAAACCCCAGCAACACATACGCAACAAAGTTTCAGAGTGGCGGAAGCCACATGAAATACTAAATAAAAATGTATTCTTTCACTCTCTCACTGTCATTCTCTTTTTAAAAAGTTTTTAATACTTGAGTTTTATTTATTTATTGTTTCATTGCATCTGAAGTTTACAGAATCGTTTTATTATATACATTAACTAGCAGATAAGCGCATCTGTTATCTCACATAGTTCTGTGTGTACGGGTTTTACAGGAGCTAAAACCGCTGATTTGATTAACTGTAAACAGCTTTCCTGAGACAGTAAGAAGCAGGAATTCTTCAGGTGTGGCAGCCGAGCACACCCTTAGCTCTTTATTTTGTCTGTACTTAGGCTTAGCCTGTACAGGCTGAGCTAGATGCTCAGCAGGAAGGCATTGGCGATGCTCCCTTCACCATGGGGTGGCAGGCCCTTGCCACCTTGGGCCACACGACCGTCCCACAGATTCCAGCACCAGTGAGCCTCTTTCTGCAGTTAAGAATTCACATTTGTCTCCTAGGATACGGGAACAGTTTCCAGGGACCGAGATGGAAAAATACGCCCTCTTCATCTATGATTCGCTTAAGAAAACCAAATGCAGAGAGTTTGTTCCTTCCCGGGATGAAATCGAAGCTCTGATCCACAGACAAGAAATGACGTCCACAGTGTATTGCCATGGCGGCGGCTCCTGCAAGATCACCATTAACTCCCACACCACAGCTGGGGAGGTAGGCTGAGGCTCTGCCCCTCGTCCTGCTGATGCACAACTGCCCAGATGCCCAGGTCAGCAGGGCTGTCTTGTACACTGTGCAGCTGCCCGATAAACAAGGAAATAAATGTAAGCTGCAGCCAGTCACATGTACATAGAGTTCAAGTATTAATAAAGATGAGTGGAAACAAAAAGTTGAACTCATGCTGAACTATCTGAGATGCGAGACAGGAGACCTGATCGAGGTGCACCGCTGTGCCAATGGTGTGTCATCTGATTTCCGAAGCAGGGTGTTTTCTGCTGCACGGTATTGAGAATGGTGGGTTAGATGAAGTTGCAGTACTGGGGATTGAACCTGTGGCATGCTAGGCAAGCACTCAACTGCTGAGCTACATCCAAAGCCTCTCCCCTTTTCTTTATTTAATTTTGAGACAAGGTCTTGCTGAATTACCCAGGCTGGCCTTGAACTTGAGGTCTTCCTACCTCATCCTCCTGAGAAGCTGGGATCACGGCCATCCCCAGCTCATTTTCTTCATTAAATTTAATCTCAGCATTATGAAGCGCACTGGCTGAAAGGCTTAGTGCTGTGAAACTCCGCAAGCTTTCTTGTGGAAGAAGCAGCATTTGTTTTTTGGAGTGCCTGAATTTATTAGATACAAGACAGGACTTCAGTGTTTCATTACTTTTCTTACTAGAATGAGTTTGCAAGAAGTCTGCCCACTGATTGGTAAAATACCCTACGTTCTTCCTTGGCAAGGAAGAGGTAAAGCAAACTTAGAGAAGAAGGGAAAGCCAGGCACAGTGGTGCACACCTGTAATCCCAGCAACTTGGGAGGCTGAGGCAGGAGGATCTCAAGTTCAGAGCCAGCCTAAGTAGCTCCTTCTGGGTCCCCATGAAGGCATATTTTAGAAGCGTTTGTTGGGACCACATCCTCCTGAGCTGAGGGCTTGCTGGTGTGTCTTCCAGGTGGTGGAGAAGCTGATCCGGGGCCTCGCCATGGAGGACAGCAGGAACATGTTTGCGTTGTTTGAGTACAATGGACAGGTCGACAAAGCCATCGAAAGCCGAACCATTGTAGCTGATGTTCTAGCGAAGTTTGAAAAGTAAGTTCTCTTCCCTCAAGTGCTGAAAAAGCAAAGAAGCGAGAGCAGGGGTGAGGACTGGAACTCCTTCCTTTTTTGGCTTTGCTGCGTTTTTGAGTTAGTTTTATTTTACTGTGTTGACGCATATTTAGTTTTTCATCCTTGCGAGCGTGTTTCTTGATTCCTAGATGAAGCCACTGTCTCAAAGATGATTAACTTGTCATTGATCCTTCACCTCATTCTCTCCCTTAGTCACTTGTGTCATTCTCTTGGGATTTCTTCCTTCTTGGGTTTTCACTTGTGAAAGCTTTGGAATTAGACCAATAGACATCCACCAGCTTATGAGCTCTTCAATCCGCTTTTGACAGCTACTATATAAAATGCAATATTTCACTTTTGACTTCATGTCCCCTAGGTGGTAGCATAAAAGATACTCCTGCTCAGTATAAATGCAGCCTCCGTACGCAAATATTCAATATTTATGAATGTTGCTGTGGGTTGTTTTTTTTTTCAAAATTGGTAAAGGAACCAGACCTGTCTTTGTTTCCTTTTTGTGCATTCAGCGTAAGTCCTAGCTGGTACTCATTAGACTGGGGCCCTCAGAAAATACTAGTTGGCACGGTTTAACCGAAGGCTTCCTGTTCTTTCCTTAGAGTGAGACCAGGATGAGTGAATGTTTCACCTCTGGTTAAATTAAATGCCGAGGAACTGTGATAAGCCCCCTCTTATTTTGCTTTCCCATTTCCGTCCCCAAATCCACCCTTGCTGTCATCCAAGCATAGTCACGTCTCCATCCTAGGGAGAACGGGCCACGTAAGTCAGGCCACACAACGGCCATCTTGCATTTTGCTTTCTGAGTCTTGTGACTTCTGTCTGTAGACTGGCTGCCACATCAGAAGCTGGGGACGTGCCTTGGAAATTCTACTTCAAACTTTACTGCTTCCTGGACACAGACAACGTGCCGAAAGATAGTGTGGAGTTTGCGTTTATGTTTGAACAGGTAAAGGGAGCACTTAGAGACAGATCCTTTGCTGACAAACAGGAGAGACTCCCACGACTGCACCTTACAAATCAACTGCTGGTCCCTAGAAATCACGTGTGGCCAGCAGCGCTTACGTTCATTTGTAGGATCAAACTTCTACATAGTTTATTTAGATTTCCCTGCCAGGAGCTGTTCTAGTTCCAGGAAGAGAGACCATGAAGAGAAGTTATGGAACCTCTTAGGTGATATCTGCGCAAGGCAGGAGTTCAAGTTGAAGCAGCGAAGGGGGCTTGGGTTGTGATTCTCTTTAGGGTAGTTGGGAAAGGAGACTCGAGAGCAGCCATGAGGGAGCAGCGCAAGGGCATCCTGATCACTGAGCTCTTGCCTCCTTCCAGGCCCATGAAGCGGTCATCCACGGCCACCATCCGGCTCCCGAGGAGAACCTGCAGGTCCTCGCTGCCTTGCGGCTCCAGTACCTGCAGGGGGATTACTCTCTGCACGCTGCGGTCCCGCCTCTCGAGGAGGTTTACTCACTGCAGAGACTGAAGACCCGCATCAGCCAGTCGACCAAAAGCTTCACGCCCTGCGAGCGGCTGGAGAAGAGGAGGACAAGCTTCCTGGAGGGGACGCTGAGGCGGAGCTTCCGGACCGGCTCTGTGGTTCGGCAGAAGGTTGAGGAGGAGCAGATGTTGGACATGTGGATTAAGGAGGAGGTGTGCTCTGCTCGAGCCAGCATCATTGACAAGTGGAAGAAATTTCAGGGAATGAACCAGGAGCAGGCCATGGCCAAGTACATGGCCTTGATCAAGGAGTGGCCTGGCTACGGGTCCACGCTCTTCGACGTGGAGGTGAGAACGGGCTGCTGGGCGGGTGGGTAGGCAGTGTGCACTCATGGACAGATCTGAGAAGGGGAAGCATGGCCAGGTTCATACAGAAGAGGAGAAGCTGGAGCACTTACCTCGCTCACCCTCTTTCACGAGAGCCCCGACCTTGACCATTAACTCCCCCACCTCCCCCAAAGCTTTTTTTCTTCCTTTGTAGTAAATGTTCATGTAATATTAGTAAGGAATGCAGAATTAAGATGTTATCTGTTCTTAAATAACTAATACTCTTTCTTTTGGAAGCTATGAAATTAATTTTTAA
>PVKS010016965.1:25988-43063 GCA_004027875.1 Aplodontia rufa
CATGCAGAAACAGTAGAGTTGGGTTGTAATTGAGACCGCGTGACTTTCAAAGCCAGAATACTTCCTCCCTGATGTGGCTTAGCCTCCAGTTTTCTTGCAGTCGCAGTAATTCAGCGTGTTATCTGATGACTTCAAATTGAGATTCCATGAAAATTTAAATATTGGTTCTATTTTCTAAGATCGTTTCATTGCTTCTTGTTGGATGCTGTTTTGGGTTTAGTTGATTTGTTGGTTCAATTATGTTGATTCCAGAGCAACCAGGTGCTTTGTGCCATGTTCCTCTTCTTTTCAGTGACCCTATTTTATGCCCTTCCTGTCCTGGTTCAGATCAGCCCTGCTGTGTTATCCCCTCCACTCCAGCTCCGTTCTTCCTCTGATCTACGTAGGAAGGTCTTAGTCAGACGGTGAAACGCGTGTGTGCACCAAACATGCAAAAGGCTGCTGCTACTCCTTTTGACGAAGAGCCACAGTTGCCTGGCACACAGGGATTTGGAGAATTTTCCCCTGGGCCTTAGATTTTGTCGTTGAAGAATAACCACCCCAGAGAGGATGGGAGGAAGGACTAGAGGCAGGAGCAGACCTGGCGCAGGCCGCTTGGGTTGCTTTCAGGGTCCTAGGCCAGCGTGTACATTATCAGGCCTCTTCCATGTTGCTAATTCAGAAGACTAAATTATAGAATGCAGAGTTGATACAATAGGTTCAGACTGCTGATTGGATTTCCCCCAATTCATAAGATTGATTGACCAATTAGAAGGCAGTCAGGGTAGCCAGAGAACTGCATTTCTCCAAGCAGGCTGCACCGTGAGATTCACGCTTCGCTGCTGAGCACTTGTCCCGCTGTGTCCTGGCTGCTAGGCTGTGTTGCAGCTGCCCCATCACTGAACCTTTATCTCCACCCTTCTGGCCACCAGTGCAAGGAGGGCGGCTTCCCCCAGGAGCTGTGGCTGGGCGTCAGCGCAGACGCCGTCTCCGTCTACAAGCGTGGGGAGGGGAGACCGCTGGAAGTCTTCCAGTACGAGCACATCCTCTCTTTCGGGGCACCCCTGGCCAACACATACAAGATCGTGGTGGACGAGCGGGAACTGCTCTTCGAGACCAGTGAGGTAAGAGGCAGCGGAGCAAGTGCCACGTTCCTTTGTGGTCTTGATGAAAGAGAGAAGCAGCGCCCGATTCCCAACGCCTTGGCCTCCTCGATCCTCCACTCTATGCTTTCTACATGAAAATGCAGTATGGTGCCCTCCACCCAACTTCAGGTTCCTGGAAAGCCCAGATTCCTTCTGCATTCCTGTGTAACAGAAATTTGCTTGTATTTTATCAGGAGGTCTTAATTTTGGAGGAAAGGAAGAGAAAGGGAAATGATACAGATATCCATGAAAAAGCATAAGGTTCAATGTGACAATTAGATGACTGGAACAAAGACTCGCAGTAGTGTGAGACTCAGCTCTGGTGGCCACAGAGCAGGAGGCAGCCAAGGGGCAACCATCTGGGCTATAGCTAATTCTAGATCTCAAAAATCATACACAAAATACCTGCACATATGTGTGCTATCAGCTCCAGACTCTGCCTAGGGAGGCCTGCAGAGGTGGTGGCGTACTGGAGAGGTGGTGAGGCCACTGGTGCGGTGGACCAGGCTGACAAGAGTGCATAGTGAGAGATTAGGGCTGGGGGTTCCTTGACCAGCCCCCGAGTGCCAGGCTGCAGGATTTGGGTGAATCCAGTAGTCAAGAGAAAGTCACTATTTTTGTGCATGGTATTTCAACAGTGGTTTCACTGTGATCTGAGTTGGGACTGGAAGGCAGAGGGATCAGGGAAATGGAAGCCAGTTAGGATGCTGTCCCAGGACACTGCCAGCAGTGAGGAAGGATGAGCTATAAAGAGGGTGACAGCCCTGGTGGCATCATTAGAAGGAGCTAGTGAGAGCTCCAAATTTTAGGGGGTGGCTGGTAGGGAACAGAAGCAGTCCAGGTGTCAGGGCAGCTGGTCACAGCTCTCTACCGGCCTCTAAGACCTCAGTGCTGTTTCTTCAGCTGCCTCCCAAAGGGTAGAACAGAATTGGTTGGTTCAGGCACAGAGCTGGACTCTGTGGTTCACATTTATTTTCAGCGGGGATAGTAATGGTAGCCCTTGTGACTTTAGTGTCTGCCAGCGGTCATCATTTACATAAGCAAGATTGACCACCAGGTGGCGCACATGCATGAACCACCAGGTGGCGCACATCGTATTTGGAAAAGCAGAATGCCCCTCCTGGCTAGGAATGGGTAAAGGCAGCTCAACTGTTGGCTTCCTTCCATACAGGAGCCCTGAATTAGTACAGAAAACTGCTGGCTTATGCTTGGAGAAAGAATGGAGGGTGTCTGGGGTTTAGCCTGGGCCCTTTGACCTGGTGGTGACCATGTGTTGGTTCTGCTCCCCTGCACAGGTGGTGGATGTGGCCAAGCTCATGAAAGCCTACATCAGCATGATCGTGAAGAAGCGCTACAGCACCACGCGCTCCGTGAGCAGCCATGGCAGCTCCAGGTGAAGACAGGAACCTGCCTGGCTGATGTCTGATTGCGCCACCCCCTGGCTACCGCCAGCTCCGGTGTCCCAAGTCTGGCCCCAGGCCCACCTGCCCGGGCTTTCTGGAAGCCCTCACTGGATGGAGGACTCTCCAGGGGTCCTTTCACCCAGTCAGCTTCAGTGATCATGTATTAAGCTGTCAACCTTAACAGTCTGCACAATTTCCAAAGCTTTACTACTCTTAGATGACACATGCCTTAAAAAAGAAAGGGGAGAACAACCACGCTGCCACCAAAGCAGCCAGAAGTGCCTTAACTTGGGAACCAACCCGTGGACCTTAATGTGCTACTGAAGGGAAGCGCCTCCCTGCAGGGAGACTGAGTTGGATCATTGGGTCATGCACTAGCCTCCCAGCCTGATTTCCCTGGGGAGGGAAGGTGAGGGAGCGGGGAGGGAGCCGGAGGGCGGAGGGCGGTATAGTTTAGTCGGAGCGCTGCTGGCAGCCTTCCTCATGGACCTGTATTAACTTTTGCTTTGTTTCATCTTTTGAGTGTCTCTGCTTGCCCGTGCATGCATGTGTTCCTAAACTCAACACTTTGATCATTGTTTCATGAGCATTAAACACAAAGGGAAAAGGATGTGCAATGGTGTAAACAGTCTGTATATTTTAATAGTTCAGAGTTCTAGTCTTCAGCTGTTACTTTATAAGGTGGCTTTATTAACAAACCGGAATCCTGGATTTTCCTGTCTTTGCTGTATTTCGAAAAAACATGTTTTGACTCAGTTTTGTTTTACATGTAGCAAAGTCTGCATTCTGCATCTGCTGTATTACAAACAGATCTGCAGCCCTAAGATGACTATTTATGAACCACTCTTAAAACTGCCAACTCCAGTGCCGTCTTTAGAACAATATGAAGTCATTTTGGAGCCTTTTTATTTCTAAAAGTTAAGTTAAAAAGACATCTTTCTTTGAAGGTTAGCCTCTGTCACTCTGGATAGATGACAGAGCCCGCTGAACTTGGGGAAGCTGCTGCATTGCTGTAAGGGATGATGTGTGTGCCAGCCTCTGAAGCGCTCCTGTTTTCTCCCAAGTTTATGGTGGTGGTCAGAACAAGGCCCATAAGTAAGTCAGCATTTACAACCAGAAGAAAATCAACCTGGACTTGGACCTTTATTTTTATATGGAGAAGTTATAAAGACTTGGGCCAACGAAGCGTACCCATTGAGAAAAAAGAAGATTGCCTTATCCCTTACGAACAACTATGTGAGATTGTTGGTTGGCTCACAGAAAGTCTAATAAAAGTCATTAACTAACGTGCCATGCTGTTGCCCTTATCAGGATGCCTCTAAATAACTTTGTGACGGGTTGGTTTGGTTTTGGTTTTATTGTTTTGGTTTCAGAATGTCTAAGCTTTGTGTTTCCTGTGTATTTGTCCCTCAGTGTTTGCAGGACCTGCAGTTACGAAAATCTCTAGAGGCTCAGCCCCTTATAATAAAATGGCATGGTATTTGCATATAACCCACACTGGCAGTGAGCTCTAAATTACATGGAATACTAATAATGTAAAAGCTCTATAGATAGTTGCGCTGTGTTTGGGAAATACTGACAAAGTGTGTGTTCAGGACAGATGCACTTTATTTTTTGATATGTGGTTAGTTGGACCCATGGGTGCAGAACCTGTAGATGTGGAGGGCTGACCCCTTGGCTCACCCAGCCTAGAAACAGACTCATGGCCATCTTGACTGTCTCTAGGAAAGAAAAGGACTGGGAAATCACATCCCACAAATCTAAGGATTTGAAATGTATTTATGGCAGACAGTCTCCTTCGCCTGTTTCCAGAACATTCCTAACCTTGAAATCCATGTCCCAGACCCGCCTGTAGCTCACTGTGCCACAGAGCACACAGGTAAAGCAATTTGGCTGCCAGTGCGCCCGGGGAAGTCACCTAAAGCCAAGTGCTACCGAGAACCTGTGACCTCGAGGGACATAGGAAGGCAGCCAAAGAAGATTGCTGTCTGTTTTCATTTTAGGAAAGTTTGGCAGAAGTGCTGTTCCCACGCTCACCACTCAGGATCCCCTCTGGGACTTAAACCCTAAGGCCGCTCCCAGCCCCCAGTGACACTGAGGAAATGGCAGGGAAAGGGGGGGGTACTCCACCTAGCACCCCCCACCAGAACGCAGGCCAATAGCTTCAAGTGGTTGTAATGTTGTATTTGGAAGGAATGAGAGAGCCAGGAGTGTTGCAACAGCACACGGAGGAGGGGTCCGCACCGGTCTGTTCTGCCAGTGATGACGTCCTGCACCACTGGACAACAGAGCCACACGCTTGGAGGGAGCATGGGCCTCCTCGACCCACAGTCCAGGGGATTCCCCCAGTTCTGCTGTGCTCTGCAGTATGCAACGTCGATGGCTTTGAACGTTGTCACTGAGAATTTCCAGTGCCTGTTTATTATTGAGGACAGCATCAGCATAAAGGTCATCGTCACTTCAGACTGGGACATGCATTGCATTTTCATGGTCTCATTTTTAGGTTTTTGGAAAAGAATGCATGGGTGATTTTTTTTTTTTTAAGAGAGGAGGACAATCAATTTTTATTGAGCTTTTCACATGGCTTTCGTTGCTCTGACACTTACTGTGTATGTGGGTGCTGGGGTTTGAACCCCTGTACTTGCACATGCCAGGCAAGTGCTGCAACCACCAAGCCACCACTCCAGCCCCCCCAGCTACTTTTGATTTTTAGTATTTGAATTTAAAAAAAAAATCTGGGCTGGAGCCGTGGCTCTGCGGCTACGGCGCTTCCCCAGCATGCACGAGTACACGAGTTCAAATCCCAGCACCACTTACACAACTGAATGTCAGAGCAATGAAAGCCATGTGGAAAACTCAATAAAAATTGATTCTCTCTCACTGTCCTTCTCTCTCAAAAAAAAAAAAAAGTAGCTGGGCATGGTGATGGTGGTACATACCCATAATCCCAGCAGCTCAGGAGGCTGAGGCAGGAAGATCACAAGTTCAGAGCCAGTCTTGAGCAACTTAGCGAGGCCCTAAACAACTTAGTGAGACCCTGTCTCAAAATAAAAAGGGCTGGGGATGTGGCTCAGGGGTTAAGTTCCTCTGGGTTCAGTCCCTGGTTCCCCCTCAAAAAGAAAAAGTATATATATAAATATATTACCATAACATCCTGTTTACCTGTTTTCCTTCCCCAGAAGCGACTCTTTATTTTTTGCCATTTTCTCGAATATTCTTCCAGAAATACTTTAAACTGTCCAAGCATGTACTCAAATATATATATATATATCCCTCCTGCCCCTATTATTTTTTTAAAGAAAATATGAAAGCAAACTCTTTTGCACCTTGCTTTTTCCCCAGAACACGATTCTAACCCTTAACTGGTACTTAGGCTCTTATTATTTTCAACAAGTATGGAATACACCAGACAGATTCATGGGAGAAAAGGAATGGCTTCCTAGTTTCTTTCTAAAAATAGTAAAGAAATCTAAGAGGGCAAACGGTTTGCACTGAGGTAAAAATAAGCCATAATAAAGTTCCACATCATCTGTCGTATGTTGGGACTTTTGATAAATCCTAGAAATATTTATGTTGCTCACACAAGTGTAAAAGTATTACAGAGTATACAAAGGCCCTGTGCACCTGAAGTTTGTGGTTCCTATGAGAAAAAAACGTATACATAAAGCTAAATTTAACCAGTATATTTACAGCTATTTCACACATTTGATCATAGCAGCCTTATGATACACATGCTGGGAAATACTGGACTGGAATTCTAGGTTTGGCACTTCTGTTTTTAAAGTATGCAATCTTTTAGACCAGGTTTCAGCAAAGTAAAGCCCAGAGGCCAACGCAAGCCTGCCACCCTTGGAGGCCAGCCTCCACAGCTTAGTGAGACCCTCTCTCCAAATAAAAAGGGCGGGAATGCGGTTCAGTGGTTCAGTCCCCAGTAAAAAGTGTCCGTGGGTTCAATCCCCAGTAAAACAAGAAGGAAAAGGGAATAAAGGAAGGATTTGTTAACCTTCCTGTTTTAGGTAATTATGGAAATATGTTTCCTTCATAACCAGTTTTCAGCTGTGTTTAGAATTTCAATTTTGTGTATTATGCAGGAGGTGTAGTCCCAGTTTTGAGATTGTTGATTTAGGTGTTTTTGTCCATTATTCTGAGTGAAGCTCCTCCTCTCCCTACATTGCTGCATCAGTACAAACTGGCTCGGCATCACCTCTCCTTTCTACCTATCAGTCAGCAAATCGATTCAGGTTTCTCCAAGATGAAGACTTCCTTCCACCTGGCCCAGGGCATCCAGCATCATGCCCGCTTCAAATGCTCTAGGGACTCAACTTAGCTGTAAGTTTACAGCTAACAAATTACATTACAGCCCCACCTCTGAGCAAATTTATTATGAAGGTGAGATAAATGCACCTGAAAATGCTAAATAAGTCACAGGTTGCCCCCAAGAGTCAGGTGAGTACCAAGCAGTAGGGCTGCAGGTGCATGGGTGGGGAAGGGCTGCTGGGGCTGCACTATGGCCGCTCTTGGGCATGGAGAGGAAGGAATTCCTGCTGGAGGACCTTGAAGAATGCAGACAGGCATGGGGCAGGGGTCCAAGGGCAAAGTCGGAAGCTGGCACGCTTTCGTTTCATCCCCATTTTAGTCCCCAGCTTAGAGCTGTGACAAAGGTGACTGATACTAGTGACACTCAGTGTCTGCACTCCACAAGACCAGAGCTGTGGTTCCCACCATTTGGAACTCTGGCAGTGATGTGCTGGTAAATGTTTATCCACCAGCTCTGCAGGGGAATAAAGATCTGCTTTGTAGTGTTTGTTGGTTTTGAGGTGTAAATGTTCCCACTGTGGCTGACTTCAGGCTCCACGGTGGCATCACTGAGTGTGGAATTGGAATGAGATGCGCACAGTCAGCTTTTCAAGCTGCTAGGAGCCAGGTCTTGCTGGTCACCAACAAGATATGTAAAGAAAAGGAGATATCCTTCATTTCTGCTTTTAAAAATTAGCACTTGCACATTCAGAAGAAACCCTTTGAATGAAGTAAAAACTTCCAAAGCCTTAAGCATTTTACATGGGGAGAAAATAAAAGATGGTATCAAAGTACAGAATCTGTCCCTAACTTTATTCTTCCCTGAGACCTCTCTTCCATTTCGAGTTATAGCAGGATTGCGCTCATAAGCAGTCTGAGACCTCAACAGGTCCACTGCCCGTCAGGCACCCATGCATTCATTTGGTAGCAACAGTTATTAGATTAGTTTTCACCATTCCCCCATGATATGCCAGAAAAGAAAAAAACACAGAATTCCTATAAATCTGATCTCTTGGGGAAATGGTTCTCTGTAAGTTCACCATATGACTTAGCATTGAGGAAATTTAATAGGCCTCTTGATTAGAGGTAATATAACCGCAAGGTTCAACACCAACCGTAGTATTTTTAATTAACTTGAAAAAGTATTCACTATTGCGTTGCTATTGGAAGAGAAAATAACACTTCAGTGGGATTTCAAAGGAAACAGAAGTGTCTTTAGTAACTCACTTGGAGCCTAGTTGGGAGTAGAAAATATAAATATATGGAACAATAAGACATTTGGAACAGCGGGAGTATGTGCGCCGGGTGTTGGAGAGACCCAGAAAGAAATGCACAAGTTTTGAAGAGGGACGTTGAACCAAGACATGCAGATGTATGACATGTACATGGGCCAACGCAGTGAGACAAAGAAAACTCAAACAAGCTGAATGTGGATTGCTATGTAATTCTCTCCAACACTCCTGCTGCTTTGTGCTTTCGCTGAAGAGAGGGGGCACCAGCAGCCATTTTCCCCAGCTCATCCATTGCAGGCTTAGTGCCAAGTGCATAGCCACCATCTTCTCATTCTGTCCCCATAGGAGCCATGATGTAGGTTCTAACAAATCTAAGTGAGGATGCTGAGATGTGGAAAGTAACTTACTTAAATTGGCAGTCAGCTTTGCTGTGTAACAAGTCACCCTCAATTTCAGTGGCTAACATAAACATCCATGAATTTATGGTTCTGTGGGATGTCACTGTGAGCCAGGTCACCTGGACAACCTTTCCCTGCTGGGCTCACCCATGTCTCCTCACGTTTAACTATTAGGTTGGGTTGATTGATTACACCTTGCCATTCTCATGCCTCTGGCTTCAGATGAGATGGTCGAGCTCTGCTCTGCGTGGTTCTCATCCTCCAGTTAGCCAGCCTCGGCTGGTTCACAGAGCATTTGTCAAGGTCTCCAGGAAACCAGCAGCGACAGGTAGGCCCTCTGGAGACTTCGGTTCATCACTTGCACCTTCTGAGTTCCTCCACATTCTTTTGGCCAAAGCAAGAGAGTGCCAGACCATAATCAAGAGGTGGGCAAACAGATACCACATCATGCTGGAAGTTGTCACAGAGTCACTCAACAAGAGGGAAGATGAAGAATTGTGACCAGTTTGTAATCTACCACCCTTGCTGAAAATCACACTACTACTGTGGACAGCGTTGAGATCTAAGTTTAGCTGACTCTGGAATCTTGCTCTCATCGCAAAACTACACAAAACTGCAGAATCGCTTTCTCCGTTTCTTACTGGCCACACCCACTCCACATGGCATGATTTACCAACAGCTTGCTCCTGTTGGTTGTGCGTTTTAGACCTGCACATGTGCCCCAGTTTCCTTTTCCAAGTGTCTATTTGCTCTTGCGTGAAATAACTTTCCTCCCTATTCAGATTCTCTTCTTCCATGACAACCAGTTTTAGCTTTTAACTTATTCTCACACAAAAAAGTTAACATCCCATAATAATTTGGCCATTCTTTCCCTCTGCCTTTTAGTAGTTGAATTTCTGCATTTGATCTTGATGCCTAGCTACAGAATCTGTGACTTACAAGCCTACGTCATGAAGGGCAATAGGTCTCTACCTGCTCTTGGACCTCCACGCTCAGCCCACATGGAAGAGTCTCCCCAGCCTCATGCTACCATGCTCCAAAGGCCACAGAAAGATACCTGACAAGCCCCAGGTCTTCCGTCCCTCAGCTGCCAACCTTCCCATTCCAATCATAACATAGCTCAGTGACTCTTCAAATTATTATTATTATTATTTTACTTTTTTAGAGAGTGAGGGACA
This sequence comes from Aplodontia rufa, assembly GCA_004027875.1. Lineage (NCBI taxonomy): Eukaryota > Metazoa > Chordata > Mammalia > Rodentia > Aplodontiidae > Aplodontia > Aplodontia rufa. The sequence continues at coordinate 35,620 of PVKS010016965.1, forward strand.
GAGAAAGAATCTATTTAGTTTTTCATGTGGCTTTTGTCACTCCATGCTTTGTTGTGAACATGGTGCTGGGATTTGAACCCATGTCCTTGTGCATGACAGGCAAGCACCATAACCGCCAAGCCACCGCTCCAGCCCCTACTCTTCAGATTATTAAGGCTAGATAAGACCCCAACTTTGAATCACCCTATCTCATGCTGAGGGAAACAAAGATAACTGTCCTACTGAGATCTACCCAAGGGGCTGGAGGAGTGGCTCAGCGGTTACAGTGCTTGCCAGGCATGTGCAAGGACGTGGGTTTGAACCCCAGCACCATGTATACAAACGAGTGTCAGAGCAATGAAAGCCACATGAAAAACTGAACAAAATTGATTCTCTCTTTAAGTTTGGGGTGCTTAAGCTCAATTTACTATAGCTAGACGATGGAAGCAACCCAGATGCCCCTCACTGGACGACTGGATTCAAAAATTGTGGTACACATATACAGTGGAATACTACTCGGCCATTAGAGAAAATGATATTATGGCTTAGGAAGCCAAATGGATGAAGATGGAAAAAATTATGCTAAGTGAAGTATTAATCTTAGAGACTCAAGGGCTGAATGTTTTCTCTCATTTGTGGAAGCCAGAATACAACTGGAAACAGTATGATAGATTGCTAAGCTATGATAACCTCAACATGTATGAATTTTTACACGAACGGGGGAACCTTGCCTTGGATACCTGGAGATGTAGGGCAGGGGTAGGGAGGGGGCAGGGATTAGGAAAGATATCTAGGAGCCTGGAGGGAGGGAGTATGGGGGAATCAACTCAGAAGAAGATCTCCAACCTCCACAAGAAGTCCATTTAACACTGGGGTTCATTTGGTGGAAGCATAGAACCATGGGGAACCCAAGGGTGGAAACCATGACATGATATCAGCCTTGGCTAACTATGTGAATATCCATTTGTTCTTGATTGTTTGATAATGATTCCCCTCAATTGTAAGTCCATATTCAACTAATAAAAAAAAAGTTTGGGGTGCTGAGTTTCACAGCATCAGATAACTAGAAGATTCGGTGCTATGCATGAGTGCCACCTTAACAACCTAAAGCTGTGGGCAGTGGAAAGGCAGTGGGAAGAAGCTGAACTTAAACATGTTGATGGGAGATAAAAAGCCTTAAACAGCAGAAGCGATGGCTCCCTAGGGGACTGTTGGTGAGGATTAGGGGGAAATTATACTGGAAATTCTTAGAAAGGGGTCGTTTGGGACTCAGTGGCAGAAAGTTTAGCAGTGCTGCTGACCGAGGTTAATTGGAGAATAGAAAACGTACCTTACAAGCTGAGATTTCCAGAGAAGACAGTGAAGGGACCACATGGCTTCCTCTCGCTGCGTATAGCAAAAAGACAGGAACAAGCTAAAGAAATAACTTTTACATATAAAGGTGCTGATTTGATGAAGCACCTAGGTAATCGCTGATCCTGTAGAATTTTCTATTAGAATTAGAGTGAATTAAGCAAGATCGCTAGATAAAAGGTTAATGTTTTTAAAAACTGCATTATTTTATCAGAGCAACAATCAATTATAGGGCTGGAGCGGTGGCTCAGCGGTTACAGTGCTTGCCTGGCATGCGCAGGGACACAGGATTGTACCCCGACCTCTCGTACGCAACAAAGCTTTGGAGCAATGAAGGCCACATGAAAAACTAAATAAAATTGATTCTTTCTCTCTCTCTCTCTCTCTCTCTCTCTCTGTCCGTCTTTCAAAATAAACCAATTATAAAGCAAAATTTTAAAAATAAGTGACAACAAATACCATAATTATATACAACTGGGGCTGGATCGGAGGCTCAGTGGTTGGAGTGCTTGCCTGGCATGCGTGAGGACACAGGTTCAAACCCCAGCACCATGTACGCAAGGAGTGTCAGGCAATGAAAGCCACATGAAAAACTAAAAAAAATTGATTCTCTCTTTCTCTCTCTTTGTCTCTCTCTTTGTCCCTCTCTCTCTTAAAAAAGTTATAATTAGGTACAACTATAATGCTCCTCTAAAAAAATTAAAATAGGGGGAGGGCTTAGGAAGAACACCTAGGAGACTGGAGGGTGGGAATATGGGGGAATCATCTCAGAAGGAGATCTCTGCCCTCCACAAGATATCCATTTAACTCAGGGGTTTTTCTGGGGGAAACAGCAACAGGGGGAATCCAAGCTGGGCATCCATGACTTGGCATTAGCCCTGGATAACTAAGTATATATACATTTGTTCTTGAATGTTTGATAATGTTTACCCCTCAATTGTAACTCCATATCCATCTAATAAATAAATAAATAAAAATAAAAATACCTTTCACAATGCCATCACAAATATCTAATATTAAGAGGAAATCTGAAAGAAACACCGTGTCCTCTGACATCAAAGCTCCTGACTTCTTTATGCTACAGTACGAACTGAGAAATGATTCACAAAATCGAATTAAATGAGAGAGGGAATTTGCAAAGAAGTAAATGTCAACTACTGTAACAGCAAAAATACAAATCAGATGGAAGGGACCGGGTGCTCAACCCAATTTGTATTTACGCACACGAGGAAGCCAAAAGCTCCTAACTCCTACTCCACTGGTCCTTCTAATTGTGCAGAATGTAAAACACAGCAAGACAATCTAACGTCTAAAATAAAACAAGACAGGTTCTTCACGAAAAGGAGAAAGCCCCATTTATTGGCTAATAATGCCTGCTTGAAATGCTTGTTTTGTGTTTTAAACCAGCTGGCCTTCTATAACTTGATAGAACCGTGAATTTTTTTTTCCTAAAGAGAGAAAGGGACAGTTCAAGAAATAATTTTATTTAGTTTCTCATGTGGCTTTTGTTGCTCCGACACTTCATTGTGTACGTGGTGCTGGGATTTGAACCTGTGTCCTGCTCATGCCAGGCAAGCGGTGAAACCGCAGAGCCACTGCTCCAGCCCCTGAATCATGAATTTTATAAAAGTAAATTTCTGCAGCTATTAAAACAGAGCCTGTGATCACCCGAATCACCCATTGAAAAGCACATAATTACAAATTGATACCTGTCAGTGAGTGCACCGCTCCGTCCAATTTTGCAGGAATGGTTGTTTGTCATTCCAGCTTCTGTTTAAACATCGCCTCCGGAGGGTCCTACCTCCTCACCAAATACGCAAGAGCTTTACTAAACTGCAGTTTTGCTTTGTTTTGTTTTTTAAGAGAAGGACAGTGAGAGAGAGAGAGGGAGAGAGGGAGACATGAGTTCACGTGGCTTTCGTTGCTCTGACACTTAGTTGCGTACGTGGTGCTGGGGTTTGAACCCGTGTACTCCCGCATGCTGGGTAGTCGCTCCAGCCCCTGTACTGCGGTTAAGTAGCACTTGCCACTGAAAGATTTTTACCACAGTTTGAATTGGAATTAACGTCTGTGAGAACAGAAATCTTTTCCTATTATCACCGGCACTCTGTTATCCAGAACTGGGTCTGGATGTACTAGGTACTGAGTAATTTCTTAATAAATGAATAAATTCTAACTTTCAATTTGGGGTCACTTTAGCTGAGATTCCCTAGAGAAAAGAGCATGAGGCAGAAATTAACTGCTGCACCTTTGGGGATCAAAATTCCAGCTCCTCTGAGGATGGCCAGGGGCAGCCAGGGAAATCCCACCCCAGAGCAGTCCTCCCCAGGTAGGAAGGAAGAGGCACTTCCTGGCTTGGTTCTGTCTCCCTTTTCCTTCCCTAATTTCACTACAGGGAGAGTTGGCTTCCTCACATATCCATGTCATCTCTCTGGTTCTCTTTCTTTCTTTCTTTCAGAGGGACAGAGAGAGAGAAAGAATCAATTTTATTCAGGTTTTCATTGCTCCAATACTTCATTGTGTACGTGGTGCTGGGGTTTGAACTCACATCCTTGCTCATGCCAGGGAAGTACCACAACCGCTGAGCCACTGCTCCAGCCCCTCTATGATGCCTTTAAAGGCCACTTAATCCATATGTGGTGGGCTGAGCAATGCCCCCACCCCTGAAGATACCCATGTCCTGATCCCCAGAACTGAGGATGTTACTTTATGGCAGAAGGGACTTGGAGTCATGCCTCAGTTGTGCATCTTGCCATGAGATCATGCCGTCTGTCCAAGTGGTCCCACGGAATCACAAGTGTCCTCGTGCGAGGGAGGCAGGAGAGTTGGTGCTAAGGAACGTGGCAATGGAAGAGGTTGGTGTGACACAAGAAAGGGTCACAAATCTAGGAATTCCAGCAGCCTTGAAACCAAGAGGGACACGAAGGCCCCAGAGGGGCCAACCCTGCCAATGGCTCAATGTTAGATCCACAAAATTCATGTCAGAATTTTGACCACCAGGTGCTGGAGCGGTGGTGGCTCAGTGGTTACAGCGCTTGCCTGGCATGTGGGAGGAATTGGGTTCAAACCCCAGTACCACCTACACAATGAGGTGCTGAGCAACAAAAGCCACATGAAAAACTAAATAAAATTGATTCTCTTATCTCTCTGTCTCTCCTTTCTCTCTCCCCCTATTTAAAAAAATTTTTTTTTACCTCCAGAACTCTAAGGAAATTAATTTTGTTTTAAACCACTGTGTCTGTGGTAATTTGTTACAGCAGAAACAGGAAGCTGATGCACAAGCCCTGTGGGGTAGCTTTTCCTCTATCAATGCAGACTTCAGTACACAGCTGGTTACACAGGGGTGGAACAGCAGAAGGCTGTGTGGGGTCAGCCAGCTGTCCTGGCCCTGAGGTGGCACAAGCTGCTGGAGCCTGGGGGACAGGTGAGGCCCCAGAACCTGAGGGGTGCAGAGGACGTGCTGAGAACAGGGTCCATGTTTGAGACAGCTGCTTACACGAAGCAGTGGTGGACAGTGTGTGCACACGTCTGCCGTGTCACCAATGCCCTTTATTATACTTCATTTTCAGTTGTGAAGAGTAATTGCTGAGCTCCAGGAAGCTTCCCCTGGCCTTGAGAGTGAATTTTATGTGTCATATAATCTATAATCTACATAAGCCCATCACAAACATACCTTTCAAATTTGATCAAAAGCTATTGAGTCAGAAACAGACTTCTTTTTACACTTGACACAGAATTGATAAAGGGCTACTCTCATTGCTTTAGCAAATAAACCCTCATATTTCTACTACCTAACAATAAAGATGATTTCTTGCTTACACCACGGCCCAGCATGGGTATAACAGTGGCAGCAGCGGCGGGGGTGGGGTGGTCATTCCTTGTGGCTCTTCAAGGGCCCAGGCTGACAGGGGCTTTTCCTCCCTGGGCACAAACCAACCGTGGATGTCGCCCCCCCCCAACCCCCGCAACGTTCCAGAGCGGGTGGAACGACCCAGACCTGAGCTGTTCCCCAGGAGCCGACAGGACAGGGCTGGGAACCGGGGGCAAGGAGTTGCTCCCCGCAGCGTTCCAGAGCGAGGAGCCGGCAGAACGACCGGAACGTGGGCCGTTCCCTGAGGGCGAGGGGGGAAAGGGCTGGGAACCGGGGGAAAGGTGTCGCTTTCCAGAGCGAGGAGCAGAGTGGGCAGAACGAACCAGACCTGGACTGTTCCCCGAGAGACCGAGTCAGGACTGGGATGGGAACTGGGGGGTGAGGGGGGTGAGCGCCGACGGCCAGAACGCGGGACCTGCATCTTCTACCGCTGCTGATCTCTCCGGTTTTATGCTTCTTCTCTGCTTTCTTCCTTCAGGACAGGGCTGCTTTCCTCCTGGCTGCCTTCTTCTCTGGTTCTATGCTTTCTTCCTTCAGGACACGGCTGCTTGCTCTACCTGACTAGTCACTACTCTATTTATCCATTACAACAACCAATAGGTGTACAGTGCAAACACATTTATCCAATTGTAACAAATGAGTGGCCAAATAGCTTAGTCATGCGGTCAGGCAATTTGCTAATTGCAAGCCATCTGGACCCCATAGAGTTGTTTAACCACCAATTCTTTTACAAGCCAGCTGGACCTCATGTTGGGGATCCCAACACGTGGACAGAAAGGAAATCCTTGACTGGGTAAGGACATCTATTTCTTAACCTTCTCAGCCTAGAAATGGTGTCAGCTTTGCCTAAGATCTACTGGCAAGGTCCAGTCATGTGGCACTGCTCATGTGCAGGGGATGCTGGGAAGTGTGGCTGTGGAATGAGCAGCTGCCTCTCCAGTAAGGTCACTTCGCTACTTAAGGGAGAGTGATGCTTTAGCAGACAGTCAGCTGCTCCTGCCACAGTCTGCCCCTCTGGCCAAGAAATATTCACAACCTCCCTAAATACAGAAAACTCCTCCTATGGCCTAAAACAAAATCACTTGGGTAAGTCAACTCAAAATGCAAAGGAGTTACTGCATCTCTAGGAACAAAACAGTTGGGCAGCTAGCCAGATGGCTCAGTCTGCATAATCAAAAGAAATCAAGGACGGGTGATCAGGAGCCCCTAGAGAGTCACAGTTGTGAGCACTTTGCAGAATGGTGAGAGGCAGAGATGCGGCAGCCGTCTAAGCCACACACGGTTATGCGCTCCTTCCCACTCCCACCACCCACCCAGCCCACTCACTGGCTGTAGAAAATGGTGAAAGAAACCACTTACTATGACATTTTGGGGATCAAACCCAATGCCACCAAGGAAGAATTGAAAAAGGCTTATAGGAGACTGGCCTTGCAATACCACCTTGATAAGAATCAAAGGAAGGAGAAAAGTTTAAACAAATTTCTCAAGCTTCTGAAGCTCTCTCTGAAGCCAAGAAAAGGGAACTATATGACAAAGGCAGAGAACAATTAAGGAGGATGGGGCAGGTGGTGGTTTTGACTCCTCCATGGGCATCTTTGGTAGACTTTTTTTGGAGAAGGAGGAAGGATGCAGAGAGAAGAGGTAAAAATGTCCTACATCTGGTCTCAGTAACAGAAGAGTTACATAATGGCACAATGAGAAAACAAGCTCTCAGAAGAATGTGATTCATCACAAATGTGCCAGCCAACGTGATCAGGAAGGAGCAGTAGGGTGCTGCCCCAACTACCAAGGTTCGGGACTGCATCAGGCAGGATGCATAAGGTAGGACCTGGCATAGTTCAGCAAATTAAGTCCATGTGCATGGAGTGCCAGGGCCATGGGGAAAGGATCAGTCCTAAAGAGAGATGTAAAAGCTGTGATAGAAGATTCTAGAAGTTCATTTTTTTTTTAAGAGAGGAAAGAGAAAAATCAACTTTAGTTTTTTATCTGGCCTTTGTTTCTCCGACACTTGGTTGTGTACGTGGTGCTGGGGTTTGAACTTCGGTCTCCATGCATGCCAGGAAAGCTCCATAACCCCTGAGCCACTGCTCCAGCCCTACAAGTTCATATTGACAAAGGCATGAAAGATGGATAGAATATAATGTAACATTCCATGGTGAAGGAGACCAAGAGTCAGGACTGTGGAACCAGATGACACTATCATTGTGTTAGATCAGAAGGACCATGCTGGTTTTACTCAGT
>PVKS010016966.1:0-42950 GCA_004027875.1 Aplodontia rufa
TTCTAACTATCAGAACTCTGACAGAACAAATTTATATTGTTTTATGTCATTAATTTCTGCTAATTCATTACAGCAAAATTAGGAAACTAATATGCAGTTCAGTTTTTAAAGTATTTTTATAAAAATATCTCCCCACTCTCCAAAAATGATTAAGTATAAATATTTCATTCCAAGTCAAAGGAATTAGATAATAATCATTGAATCCAAAGGATATGGCTCTATTTTTTTTAAAAGAGAAATTAACAGTTCCTCTCAGGTATCATAAAACATGTGAGGATTTCAGGAAGGAGATGAACCTAGGACAAAGCTTAAAGCTGCAAACTTGGACTTATTCCCAAACCAGAGTAGAAGAAGCACAGAGCACAGTTTCTTAGAAGAGATTCCTATAAATACAACACCATCTTATAATGAAAGAAAGGCAAATGTAGAAATCCGTAACTTGGAATTCTCATTTCTTATCCTGGGACAGAGAACTCCAGCAGATTTTCATAAGAATAATAGCGTAAGCATGCACTCATTGCTTACACTGCGGCTAGGAAATGGTTAGCTTGTGTCATATCATTAAATTTTCTCAGCAAGACTTTGTTGCGAACTGATTTTTAAAATATGTTTTAAAGATAAAACAAAGTAAGACTTAGAAATTTCACATAACTTGTCTCAAATCTTGTCCTTCAAGAAGAGAGCATAATTCAAACTTATAAATATTCCTTAAGTACTATATTGTAGGGAAACATCAGGATAAAAATTTGGAAGCATCATTTTGTTTTTGCAATAAGACTGATAAGAATGATCTAGACTTCAAAACTCTGGGAAACTGTTTGAAATACCCTTTGTGCACTCTCAGAGGGGAACTCCTGGGTTTCACTACTCTTGTCCATTGACATCAATCAAGGGATGCTGAGTGTGATTTCATACTCAAATTCTACATGGAGACCTAGTCTATCTTTTCCTCTGTGACACTTTGTGGTGAATATCTGACACTTCAAAAACTTGAATTATAGTAAGTATTTTAAATGACAGTCCAAAGAATCTTGCTATAAGAATATTAAGGTATGAACATGACACTATAGATATACAGTACAATTTGTTGAACTTAATACATTTTGGGGGATGTGTAGCATAAACTCTATGCTTTTGAACCCCAGGGTTTTTTTCTTTGTTCATTTTCTTTTTGTGTGGTTTATCACTTCTAGAACCTGAGAAAAGTAATGAACTTAACCGAGTATCTGAGACCCAGATACACAAAAAGGTCAAATCAGAGATTTTTTCCTGGGTTTGTCTGAGATGTCTGTCAGTGACTTGACCTTCCATGAATTTTACACCCTTTATTAAATGGGACAGCTTAAATTCTATCTCAAAATTATTCTCCAAACTTTGTCTTGAGTTAATTTTATATTTCCTAAGAACATTCACTTTTATGAGCCTAAGACTAATTCCTTTATTCCTACAACTATCTATATCCTAGATCTCACATACACTTTATATTATTCTGTCTACTCATAATAGGACAATTAGAATTATAAATCTACAGATATAAAGTGACCACATTCACACATGAATGTTCATTGTTCATGTACTCAAATGTGATTACAATTCTAACACATGTATATCTAAAATGACCCCCTGATCTTATCTTGTGGAACCTTGTGTGCCCTTTAAAAGTCTGTGTATTTATGATCAATGGCTTATTAGTTCCCACTTGTCAAATAGAAAGACATTTGCTGCTAATGTCTTTCTGGGATCCACCTAAGGGCAAAATCGTTTCACACAGAACATGCATCTAGCTTAACCTTTGCCAGACTTCTGTTTCAGTTGCTACTCCTGCCCTCTCTCTTAAACTTCATCTTCTCCTGTGCTGTCTGCCCTCATTGTTGTCATTTACACAAGTTTGCTCCTGTCAACCTTCTTGAGCTGCCTACACAATAGTATTACAGGAAAGACTTCTAGCAATGCCCAAATAGCTGTTCTCTCTTCACTCTCACTCTGATAAAATCTTTAACTAGCAGCAGAGAACCTCAAGCTGTCCATAATAAGATGGCCTTTCTTATCTTCTCTTTAAGCTGTGTGTGCCTATCAACTGAATTTTTGGCCAAAGGGAATGTATATCTAAGAGATAGACAAAAATTTAAAATCATACCTATCACTTTCCTATCCTTTCCCCTCTTCTCCCCATGACCCAGTTAAAATGCAGAAGAATGGAAGAGTCACCTGAACCATATAGAAAAAGCTACTTTCTAAGGACATAAGAAAGACTTTTGCTAATTATGCTGTGGAGTCATGATTTAAGCCCTAGATTGCTTATGTCCCATCATGTGCAAAACATAAACTGTTCCATCATATAAAATTCAGTTTTGGCTCCTTAGTGGATGATTCACTCATCCTATACCCTTTGGACCTGCAGATCTCTGTGATCCCCTAGTACTTCACCCTCTGTCACTGGATACCCAGTATTCTAATGTAACCATAGGATTATGACACACTCTTCAGAATGTCCACATCACAGAGATACCTGGCTGTGATCTTCATTGATAATTTTGCTCTTCATCTGCTAGAAAACAAAAAGAATGAAGAGACTAATTCACAGTAAAAAAGGAAGAAGAACCAGTAGAGTTCTGGAGATAGGACAGTCTTTTTAATTTTTTCATTATTTTGACATAGTCTTACATATTGGGGAATTGTTGTTACATATTCATGCATACATGGATATTGACATAGTGAAAGAGTAAGTTAAGGCCAATCCTATATCAGGGTCTATATCCTCGTTTTATCCATTCCCTGAACTCATGTCTCCTCTGTAATCCCACCATACTATAGCTTGAAATGAACATACATATGTGTACCAATTATTGACAGTTCTGAGTTTCTCTGCTTGCCTGTGTATATACGTAGGCTTCTAATGGGAGTTGAGCATTCCCTGTTATATTGATAACCCTCCTTATTCCTTCTGCCTCCCTCCCTCTCCCCCCACCTTCATAGGTATGATTCCCCCAGCTTATGTGGAGTTTTAACTATTGTGAGCTTGTTACTTAAGACTCAGATGACTATCAAACTGTCACAGGTTTTACATTAGCTTCCACATATGAGAGAAAGCATTTGACCCTTAACTCTCTGAGTTTGGGATATTTCATTCAGCATAAAATTTTCCGTTTCCATCCATTTGGCTGTAAAAGGCATGATATTATTCTCTCTAATAGCACAGTAGAGGGGCTGAAGTGGTGGCTCAGCGGTTTCAGCTCTTGCCTGGTAAGCACGAGGACCTGGGTTCAAACCCCAGCACCACGTACACAACTGATGTTGGAGCAACTAAGGTCATGTGAAAAATTAAATAAAGTTGTTTCTCTCTTTCTCTTTCTCACTGTACCTCTCTGTTTAAAAAATAAAAATAAAAAAATAAAAAATAAAAATAAAATAGCACAGTAGAACTCCATTGTGTGTATATATATATATATATATATATATATATATATATATAGTCACACTTTTTTTAACCCATTCATCCAGGGAGGAGAATCTGGGTTGGTTCTATATTTTAGCTATTGTAAATTGAGTTGCTATAAACATTGATGTAGCTATGTCTCTGTAGCATTCTGATTCTATCTCTTTTAGGAAAGTACCCAGGCATGGGATAGCGGGGTTGTAAAGTAGTTCCATCCTTAGTGTTTTGAGGAGTCTCTACACTGCTTTCCAGAGTGGATGTACAAGTGTGCAGTCCCACCAGCAGTGTGATAGTGTTCCTTTATCCCAGCAACTCTTCTAGCATCTGTTATTGTTTGTATTCTTCATTTTTGCCACTCTGACTGGAAGGAGGTAGAATCTCAGTGAAGTCTGATTTGCATTTCTCTGTTTGCTAGTGACGTACAACATTTCTCATGTATTATTGGCTCTCTGGACTTCTTCCATTGAGAAGTTTCTATCTAGTTCTCTAGTCCATTTATTGATTGGATTATTTTTATTTTTGGCTTTCAGGTTTTTGAGTTCTTTGTATATTCTGGATATTACTCCTCTGTCAGAGGCATAGCATGCAATGACTTACTTCCATTCTGTAAGTTCTCTCTTGATACTTTTGTTGAAATCTTGAGCTGAGCTGAAGCCTCTTAGTTTAATGGCATCCCACTCATTGATTCTTGTCTTTAATTCTTTTTTTAAGAGAGAGGAACACAGAGAGAGAGGGATAGAATCAACTTTACCTAGTTTTTCATGAGACTTCTGTTGCTCCAACACTCTGTCGTATATGTGGTGCTGGTTTGAACTCGCGTCCTCACACATGCCAGGCAAGCACCATAACCGCTGAGCCACTGCTTCAGCCTTGTCTTTAATACTTAAGCTATGAAAGTCTTGTTGAGGAAGGAAGTGCCCACACCGATATCATGGAGTGTTGATCCTAATTTTTCTTCAAGCAATTGTATAGTTGCTGATTTGATTCCTAATTCTTTGAACCATTTTGGTTTGATTTTTGTGAAAGATGAGACCCATGTGCTGTGGAGAAGGTAAACTCAGTGATTTGATATGGCATAATCTGAAAATGTCTGTTAACTCCAATTGATTGATAGAGTTATTTAGGTTAGACATATCTTTACTGAAATTTTTGCTTTGATGATCTGTCTGTTGATAGTGGTGCATTAAAGTCCCCCACTATTATTGTGTTGAAGTTGATAAGTGGTTTAATGTTCTTGAGTACTTTTTCCGTATATTTGGGAGGGTTGCAATTGGGGGCATACATGTTAACTATCTTCTTTTTTTGCAATTTATTTCCAGAACACTTTATTGTTATTTATTTACTTATTTTATTAATTCAACACAGTCTTACATATTGGAGGGATTAGTATTACACATTGAATATATGGATATTGACAAAGTAAGTTAAGTCTGATCCTAGCCCGTGGTCTCCCCCATTTGACCACTCCCTGCTCCCATGTTTCCCCTTCTTTACTCCCACGTTAGTTGGACTTCTTATGGAAGTTGAGAACTCCCAGCTGCATTGATAACCCCTCTACTCCCTCCCTACAGCTGCATTGATAACCTCCTTAATCCCTCCCTTTATTCCCTGACACCCTTGCTTCTACCCCCAGGTTCATAGTAGAAATTCATCTATGTTGATTGTATTATTGAGTTTAGCTAACTTTCAATCTCTTAGATTGTACTCTAGCTTCCACATATAAGAGAAAACATTTGGCCCTTAAGTCTCTGAGTTTGGGACATTTCACTCAGCATAATTTTTTCCATCTCCTTCCAATTGGCTGCAAATGCCATGATATCATTCTATCTAATAGCAGAAAGAAAATACGAAGGCAATTTCAGGAGCTGAGAGACCACTTTGATAAAGAGCTAGACATTCCAAAAAGAGGTGAAGCAGATCTTCACCAAATTAAAAGCTCATTGGAAGATAATAATATCAGAGTAAACTCAGTAAAAAATAGAACTTCAGCTCTTGAAGAATGAATATCAGACAATGAAGACAGGCTGAGCAACATTTAGTGAAAGGAACATAGATAAGAAAAGAAGCTTATTGAGCATGATCAGAACTTCCAGGAAGTATTCACTGAAATGAGAAGAAATAACATGAGAGTAATTGGGGTTGGAGAAAATACAGACCAACAAGTAAGGGGGATTAAGAATCTTCTCAATTAGATCACCAAATAAAATTTTCCCCATATCAGAATTGATCCAAAAATTCAAATTCAAGACACCTATAGGACACCAAATAGACCTAACCAAATTGAGAAACTCACCAAGACACATCATACATAAAATGAATAACAGAGAAACCAAGGAAAGAATTCTAAAAGCAGTAAAGGAGAAACATCAAATCACATTCGAGGCAGACCAATATGGATTACTGTGGATTTTTCAGATCAGACAGTAAAGGCCAGGAGAGCATGGAATGATATTTTTCAAATATTGAAAGAAAATAATTTTGAGCCAAAGATACTATACCCTGTAAAACTTAATTTTAAATATTATGGGGAAATTAAATACTTCCATGATAAATTCAAGTTAGTAAGGTACATGAACACAAAAGCAGCTCTACAGAAAGTACTCAAGTACATACTTCAAACAGAAGAATAAGCAAACAACTTCCAAAGCCTATAAACAGAAGAAAGTCAATAATAACATAACTCACAAAATGATATCCAAGATGGCACCAAATACATCAATGGTCACAATGTCAAGGACCCAGAATCACATATCTATTCTAACAGTGAATGTGAATGGACTCAATGTCCCAATTGAAAGACACAGGTTGGCTGACTGGATCACAAAGGAAAATCCAACAATAAGCTGCCTACAGGTGACAACACTTCACAGCGAAAAAATAGACACAGAGTGAAGATGAAAGGTTGCCAAAAATCCTACCAGGTGTGCAGCCCAAGAAGGCAAGCCAGTATTGCAAGCCAGTATTGCAATCCTTATAATCAATGAAGTTAATTTTTACCTAAAATTAGTCAGAAAGGACAAATAAGGTTACATCCTAGTAAGAAGTCAAGAAGACATAATGATAGGTAACATTATGCCCCCAATTATAACCCACCCAAATATATGGAAAAAGTACTCAAGGAAATTAAACCACTTATCATCTTCAAAACTATAATACTGGGGGAATTTAATACACCATTGTCAACAACAGACAGATTATCAAAGCAAACAATAAATAAAGATATCTCTAACCTAAACAACTACATCTATCAATTGGACTTAACAGACATTTAAAGAATATTCTAACCCAAATTGACTGAGTTTACCTTCTTCTTAACAGCTCATGGATCCTTCTCCAAAATAGACCACATCCTAGTCCACAAAAACTAATCTTCACAAATATAAAAAAGTTTATATAATTCCAAGTATCCTGTCAGTCCACAACAGTATGATCACAGCAATTAATAGCAAAAAAAAATAACAGAAAATACACAAATACTTTGAAATTGAAAAATACCCTCTTAAATAAAGATTGGACCAACGATAAAATGAGAACAGAAATCAAGAAACTCTTGGAAATCAGTGAGAATGATGAAGCTACATATTGAAATCTTTGGGATAATATGAAAGCATTCTTAAGAGGTAAAATTATAGTAATGAGTGCCTTCATCAAAAATCAGGAAAGAGCCCAAATAAATAGACTTATGCTCCAACTCAAACCCCTACAAAATGAGGAAAAATCATCATGTCTTCTTGATGTATTATTCCTTTTACTATGATATAGTGTCCATTTTTAATCCCTTGTGACTAATTTTTGTTCAAAGTTAGCTTTATTGGATATAAGAATCTCAGTGCCAGCTTGTTTTCTTGGGCCATAAGCCTGGTAGGATTTTGCCAACCTTTCACCTTCATTCTGTGTCTGTTTTTGGCTATGAGGTGTGTCTCCTGCAAGCAGCATATTGTTGGATTTTGTTTTTTGACCCAGTCAGCTAATCTGTATTTTTTGATTGGGGCATTGATTCCATTCACGTCATGTGATTCTGGTTCCATGCATTGTGATCTCTGCTGTATTTTGCACCATCTTGGATATCTTTTAGTAAATTATGTTTTATTTTGTTTTTTTTTAACTTCCTCTATTTATGGGAATAGGGATTTGATAGCTCTTTCCTCTGATTAAAGTTTATCTTTGAGTATTCTCTGTAGAGCTGGTTTTGTGTTCATGTATGTTGTTAATTTTTTCTTATCATGAAAGTATTGTATTTTCCCCTCACATTTAAAGCTGAGTTTTGCAAAGTATATTATCTTTGACTGAAAATTATTTTCTTTCAATATTTGAAAAATATCATTCTATGCTCTCCTGGCCTTTATTGTCTGATCTGAAAAATCTACAGTAATCCTATGGTCTGCTTTTGAATGTGACTTGGTGTTTTTCTCTTACTGCTTTTAGAATGCTTTCCTTGATTTCTTTGTTTTTGTTTTGTTTTGTTTACTACTCCTCATTAATTACTCCCTAAGAGTTCATAGAAACAATCTGGACCAAAGTGAATCAAGTACAGTACCTTTGTTCTTTGAGAAACTGCTCATTTTCCCTTAGTCCCTTTTACTAGTTTCAGTGTATAATTCCATAACCTCTCCTCTCACTCTAAAAGGTTCAGTGGTCCTCCATTATCAACTGTCCAATGTGACATATTGTAACTCTTTATAAATGATGTGCCTATCTAAATTTTGTAGAAAAGATTAAAATAATTTTCTATAGAAATCTTTTAGAGAGCTGAAAGTAAGGAAATATGATTAAATGCTAAAAATAGGAGGGCTATTTACATATCAAGGGTACACAGGGCTCTAAAATGTCTTGGCTGAGAAGACCATGCTATTTATATTTATTTGAAGCAATTTTGACTTCTCTGACTTATCACAGAATGCTACTAGGAGCGTAAGCCTTGGAAGAAGGAATCCAAATCACCTAGTTAGTTTTGAACTATTGAAGCTTCCTTATAAATACATAATATGTCTAGTCTTTCACTAGAATCCACTCCTGACTGGAGATATTACTTTGAATAAGCTGTCTAATCTCTCTGAGCCTCAGTTTTGATTCTACGAAATAAAGATAACACTGCTCATTTCACAGGGTTGTTGTGAATATCAGATGGGAAAAATATGTGTAAGAGGGCTTTGAAAATTGTGAAAAAACATGTATCTGAATATTTGTTATCATAAAGTGAAACTTGCTTTTGTAATTTTACAATGAAGGTTTCCATTTATTTTCTTATTAAATTTCAGTTATAATGTTTTATTTTATGGTATGTTAAGTCAATGAACATCCGTAATTCATTTTATGTTCTGAGTAATTTTTCATTCCTTTAATAAATATTAGCACATACTATGTACCAGACACCTTAAGATAAGTGACAATTTGTCATTAACCTTTTGAGAAACTCATGCTCCAATTCAGTACAAAGTAAAAAAGAAATTGATAACTAATGGAAGTTAATAATTCAATTATAGAGTTTAACGTGGGATTATATTAGAGCATAAAGACTTCCAGGAGAAAGGCAAATTGAAAGATTCTGTACAGATTCCCAAATGAAGAAATAAATATTTAACAGTAATTTGATGGAAGTAGCATAAATCTGAATACATCTAACTCCAAAAATAAAAAAAAAAAGGGAAGAAAAGAAAGACTGTGTTACATAATTGAGCAGTTCACTGATGAACTTGTTTCAGGCACAATTGGGGTAGAAACTAAAAAAAAAAACAAAAAAAACAACTAGGGACTGGAGTGGTGGCTCAGTGGTTACAGCCCTTGCCTTCCATGGTGGGGACACAAGTTCAATCTCCAGCACCATATACACAATGCAGTTTCAGAGCAATGAAAACCACATGAAAAACTAAGTAAAATTAATTATTTCTTTCTTTTTTTCTCTCTCTCTCACAATGTCCCTCTCTCTTTTAAACAAATAATAATACAACCCACTTTTATCCTATGTATGCATTCAACTATTCTCCGGTAAGATTCCATGTATGGTGTTCAAAATGGTTTCCAGAAGTCCTAGGTGTGTCCACACACTTTACAGCTGAGACTACTGATAAAAGAGCATTTTCTGTTGACAACTCCAGGAAAGACTTGGGGAAGACTTCAGTGTATATTACATATTTATCTATGCATAATTATTGAGGGTAAGGACATAAGTTGTCTCAGTATTTTGCCTATCCTAAGATTGTTGAACAGGAGTTGAGTGAAGGAAAGTTCCATCAACCGAAGAATGGCTGTTTAATACAGGAAAGTGCATGCTCACGTTTAAATGTGTATTTTTGTAACCATTTGCTTAAGGTTTCACTCATGTAAGCAATACGCAACTTTGACCCACAATTTATTGTTTTCTTCTCTGCACAAAGTATGGAAAAAAAGGATTATTAAATATTTACTTAGTGAATGATTTAATGAATGAATGAAAAACAGATATCAGCTATGGAGCAAAAGAATAAAGTTTTTATCAGCATCAATACATGTACCTGAATATTTACCTACAAATGTCTTCATCTCACTATCCGAACTCAGGATTTCTTATAAATATTTTAAATCATCAAATATTCTATTATATAAATATACCCCTTGAATAATTAATATTTTCATGCTAATCTTTAATAAAATTTATGTTTTAGCATCAATTAAGAATGTGAAATGTTCTCAAAGTTATAGAACTTCATGTTCTCATCCCTGGAGACAGATTTGTAGCATAATTTAAATTCTAGATTAGATGATACATTAAGTTCATGGACATTAACTGGCTTTCCTTTTTAAGAGAGAGAGAGAGGTAAAGAGAGAGAAAGAAAGGATCAATTATATTTAGTTTTTCATGTGGTTTTTTCATTGCTCCAATACTTTCTTGTGTACGTGGTGCTGGGTTTGAACCCATGTCCACATTTTTGTGAGGCAAGTGCCGTAAATGCTGAGCCAGTGCTCTAGCCTCTTAACTATTTTTATAATAAAAAATAGTCAAATATCAGTAATATTGTATGGGTCAACTGTAGACAAATTATTTCTCACATAAATAAAAATATACAAGTAGATATGGTCTATTCTCTGTCAACTTTCTGCCTTAATGGGGTTGGCTTCTTCTTCTAGTAGGTTCATCTTGTGATGCTCATACAGCTTCCAATAGCTCTTTGGACTACATCCTTCATCATTTTTCTGAATCAGGAAGAAGGAATGTCCTAGTTACCACATTCTAAACAGAAGCCATGAGTGGTGTTCTGAACTCGAATTCCTACCCATCCCTGAACCAATAACTACCTATGTGTATTAGTTTTCAGGGAGTGTCAGGACAAATACCACAGAGTGAGTGATAGAAACCAGAAATTTATTTACCAACAAATTTGGAGGTTAAGTTCAAACTAGGGGTGTCTGCAGCACTGATTTCTTCTGAAGGTCCCCATTTTTTGGCTTGCTGCAAGAGTTGCTTTGATCTATTCATTTAGCAAAATTCCTGAATATGACACACTGTTGTTAAGTATAGGTCTCACAGAGAACATTAGACCTAAAACTTATTTGTCTTACATCTTTTCTACTCTGTATCCTTTGACTATATATTCATATTTCCTTTTGTCACCCATATCCTAGTAACCACAGTTGTTGTTCCCCCCTTTTTTTCATGCTTCCATATACAAGATAATATGATTTTTTTCAGTATCTGGTATACATAGCATAACGTCCTTCAGTTCCAACATCATCATTTTGAAAAAAAGGAAGTTTACCTTTTTTTATTTTTTTTTTTTTAGAGAGAAGGGACAGTGAGAGAGAGAGAGAAAGAGGCAATCAATTTTACTTAGTTTTTCACGTGGTTTTCGTTGCTCCAACACTTCATTGTGTGCATGGTGCGGGGGTTTGAACTCGTGTCCTTGGGCACGCCAGGCAAGCGCTGTAACTGCTAAGTCACCTCTCCAGCCCCTCTTCCTTTTTTTTTGACTGGATAATATTTTATTGGATGTATATAACACAATTTCATTAGTCATGAATTTATGAATGAAAACTGAAGTTGTTGCTGCATTTTGGCTGTTGTGAATAATGCTGCAATGAACACAGGAATGCAAATATCAATACAAAATTATGATTTGATTTTCTTTCTGTGTATACCTAGGAAAGGGATTGCTGGGACATATGGCAGTTATATTTTCAATTTCTCCAGGATCCTCCATACTGCTTTACAGTAAGACTCTACCAATATGCATTCTCATCGACTTTCACAGGGCTTTCTTTTTCACATTCTCACTGGGATCCTTAGGAAAACCTCATGTTAGATAATGTAGGAATGACCGGAGGTGAAACAGTTAGATCATGACAGTTGTAAACTTATCGATGGGTTAATGCATTTGATACTTTGAATGGACTGCTGGGTAGTAAATGTAGGCAGGCTGGGTAGCCCTGTAGGTAGTAGTTCCTGGAGACATACCTTGTCCCAGGGTCCTCTCCCCTGTCCCTCTGTCTCTCCTGCCCTCTCTCCCTCCCCATCTCTCTGCTTCCAGAATGCCATGAGTTGAACAGCTTTTCTTTCCACACCCTCCTGCCATGATATTTTGCCTCATCTCAGTCAGACCCAGAGAAATGGAGTCAGATGACCATAAACTGAAGCTTTGAGCCAAGATCACAAAATGAACTTCTACTCCTTCTAAGTTGTTCTTGTGTGGTATTTTGGTCACAGCAAAGAGAAGGT
This sequence comes from Aplodontia rufa, assembly GCA_004027875.1. NCBI lineage: Eukaryota > Metazoa > Chordata > Mammalia > Rodentia > Aplodontiidae > Aplodontia > Aplodontia rufa. The sequence continues at coordinate 12,126 of PVKS010016966.1, forward strand.
CCTCACCAATACTTTGTTGTCTCTGGTCTTTTTGATAGCTGTCCTGACAGGTGGATATGGTATCTCTTTGTGGCTTTGATTTGGATTTCCCTGATATTAGAAATATCAAACACCCTTCAATGTACCTGTTAGCCATTTTAATATCATCTTTGATCCGTCTACTCAGGTCCTTAGACCAACCTAATCCATGCATTTATTGTTTTCATACTGAGTTGTGTGTTTCCTTATTATATATTTTGAATATTAGCCCCTGAAGTTATATAGAGTTTGAAAATATTTTTCCCATTTTGTAGACTGCCTTTTCACTCTTGACTGTTCCCTGCATTGTGCAGAAGCTTTTTAGTTTGATTTAGTTCCTTTTATTTATTTTTGATTTAGTAGTCTGAGCTTTTGATGTGATATCCAAGAAATTATTGCCAAGTCCAATGTCAAGGAGCCTTCTGCCTATGTTTTCTACTAAGAATTTTATGGCTTTGGGTCTTATATGTAGGTCTTTTATCCATTTTGAATTGATTTTTGTATATGGCATAAGATTAGAGTTCAATTTCATTCTTTTATATGTAGAAATCCAATTTTTCAGTGGTATTTATTGAAGACACCATCCATTTCCTATTGTGTGTGCGTGTATGTGTGTGTGTGTGTTTGGTCCTCTTGTCAAAAAGTATTTGACTTTATGTTTGGATTTATTTATGGGTTCAGTATTCTGTAAAATATCTATTCATCTGGTTTTCTACCAACTGATTATGTAGCTTTGTAATATAATTTTACATTAGGATATGCCATGCCCCCAATTGCAATTTGATTCCTTCAATATTCCTTTGGCTATTCAGGGTCTTCTGTGAATTCATAAAAATTTAGGATTATTTTTATATTTCTGTTAAGAATGCCTTTGGGATCTTTATAGGGACTGCATTGAACTGAATTATTATATCACTAAAAGTAGTATGACTATATTAACAATATTAATTATTCCAATATTTGTGCATAGAATAGTTAGCATTTATTCATGCACTTTCCAATTTATTTCATTGTGTTATACTTTTAATTGTATAGATTTTCCCACTCCTTGGTTAAATATATTACAATGTACTTTATTTTATTTGTTTAATATTACCATAAATGAGATAGCTTTATTGATTTCCTTTTTGGCTTAGTAAGTATTTATGTGTAGAAATATCATTGAGACCTGGATCCTATGGTGGTCCTATTTCTAGACGTTTTAGGAAACTCTGTATTGCTTTCCAGAGAGGTTGGATTCATTTCCAGTCCCACCAAAAATGTATGAGTGTACCTTTTTCCCTACGTCCTTGCTAGCATTTATTATTAGTGGTATTCTTTATGATTGCCATTCTAACTGAAGTGAAATAAAATCTCAATGCACTTTTGATTAGCATTTACTTGATTGCTAAGGCTGTTGAACATTTTTTCATATATTTATTGGCCATTTGTATTTCTTATTTGGAGAACTATCTGTTTAGTTTTTTTTTTGGCCATTTATTAATTAGGTTATTTGTTGTTGTTTCTAATGTGAAGTTTTTTGAGGGTATATATGTTCTGAATAATAATCCCCTGTCAGTGGAACAACTGGCATTTTTTTCTCCCATTTTGTAGGCTCCTTCTTCATGCCCTGGTTTCCTTTGCTGTGCAGAAACTTTTTAATTTGATGCCAACCCATTTATTCACTCTTGCTTGTATTCCCTCAACTTTAAGAGTCTTGTTAAGAAACTTGGTGCCTGTACCAATATGTTTGAGTGTTGCTCCTATGTTTTCTTCTAGAAGTTGCAGAATTTCTGGTCTAATTCCTTGGTCTTTGATCCATCTCAAGTTTACATTTGTGCAAGGTGATAGATTGGAATCAGATTCATTCTTCTGCATATAGATACCTTAATTTTTCTAACACTGTTGAAAAGGTTCTCTTTTCTCCAATATATGTTTTTGGTACCTTTGTTGAGTATCAGAGTACTGTATCCATGCCTCTTGTGCCTTGTATTTTATTCCATTGGTATTCATGTATATTTTGATGTTTACTCACTATAGCTCTATAGTATAATTTGAGGTCTGGTATTGTGATAGCTCAGCATAATCTTTGCTTAAGATTGCTTTGGCTATTCTGGGTCTTTTTTTCTTACAAATAAATATTGGGGCTATTTTTCTTAGTTCTGTGTAGAATGTCATTGGTATTTTGATAAGGATTGCATTGAATTTGTATAATGCTTTTGGTAGTATGTCTATTTCTTGGTATATGTTCAAAGGTACTAAAATCGGCATTTTTAGTTATAAAGGAGCATCAATGATTTTAGAATTGTAATTCACAATTGCCAGGTTATATAACCAGCCCAGGTACCATCAACAGATGAATGGGATTGTACTTTGCCAAACAGAACAAAAAATTGTGACATTCACTGTGAATCGATAAAACTGTTGATCATTATTGGTGAAATAAGCCAGACTCAGAAAGTCAATGTTTTCTCTCATATGCATAAGTTAGGCCAAAATAAGTGGGATAAAAAGCATGGGACAGATTTCATGAAATTATAAGGGAGATCAGTGAAGTGGAAGTGGATTGAGTGGAGGGAGGAGGATCACTAAAGGAATATATCTACAAATCACTAATTAACAAATTAATAGCCCTTCCATGCTGACCAGAGAGGGGTCCGCATTACTTTGTTTTTGATTCCCATCATAAGTGAAAGGGAAACTCTTACAATGTATGGAGCCCTTCATAAGAAGGAGGAAGAAGTCCTCAAACTCCTTGCACTAGGAGCCATTTCAGCTGGCACCAATCTTGATTTCCAGATGGAATAAAATATCAGCAAAGGGAAAAGTGGTGACATCTACATCATAAATCTGAAGAGGGCCTGGAGAAGCTTCTGTGGGAATCTCATGTCATCTAAAACCCTGTGGATGTCATTGTCATATCCTCTAGGAATTCGACCAGCAGGCTTTGCTGAAGTTTGCTGCTGCCACAGGAGCCACTACTATTGCTGGCCGTTTCCCTCCTGTATGTAACCTTCACTAACTGGATCCAGGCAGCCTTCTTGGAGTTGCACTTTCTGGTTGGTTACTGATTCCAGGGCTGATCACCAGCCTCTTACAGAAGTGTGTTATGTCAACCTGCAAACCACTGCTCTGTGTTACACTGATTCTCCTCTGTACCATGCCAACATTGCCATTCCATGCAACAACAATGGGGCTCACTCTGTGGGTCTGATGTGGAGGATGTTGGCTTGAAGAAGTTCTGCTCATGTTTGTCATTTCCTGTGAACACCTATGGGAGGCCATGCCTGATCTCACCTCCATAGGGAGACCATGAAGAAATTGAAAAGGAAGAGCAGAATGATGCTGAAAAAACTGTGACCAAGGAGGATTTTCAGGATGAAGGGACTGCTGCAACTCTCAACCTGAGGTTGCAGACTGAGCTGCAGTTGGGCAGATGTACTCTGTGCCTATCAGAAGTTCCTTACTGAAGACTGGAACACCTAATCTGTCACTGAATACTAGTCTGCAGCTTCCACTGCTCAAGCCACTGAGTAGGTAGAAACAGTCACTAAATAGTCTTGAGCTATTCTGCAGACACATAAGCAAAATGGAAATAAGGTTAATGGGAAAATAAACATCAGTTTCTAAAATAAATAAATAGAAGGAAGACCAACAGAGTAGAGAAGGGAAGGCCAGTAGAGGGAGGAAGGGAAGGAAAGAGTAAGTACTCTGACCAAACTGGAGTAAAGTATATACCATGCATGTGTGATTATGTCAAAGTGAACCCCACCATTATGTATAACTACAATGCACTAATAAAAACATCTTTAAGTTCTCAAAAAGAATTTGAAAAAGGAAACACTATAGATTTTTATATATCAGTTTTGTTTCTTGCAAGTTTTCTTAATTCATTTATTAGACTTGACAGTGTTGTTTTGAGAAAGGGTTAAAGTCTTTGTGGTTTTGTACATATGGGATTATGTAACTTACAAATAGAGATAAATTTACCTCTTTCTTTCAATTTATGTACTTTTTCCCTCACCCTTATTATTGCTTTTGGTAGTACTTCCAGTACTCTATTGAATAGAAGCGCGAGAGCAGGCATCAACAGATGCCTCAGAAATAAAAGGTATAATAAGGGAGTATTTGAACAATTATATGCTGAGAATTTTGATAAAGTAGAGGAAATGGATAAATTCCAGGAAAAATGCATCAGGAAGAAATAGAAAGCCTGAGCAGACAAATAACAAGAGATTACAGGTGTAATTTAAAATCTCCCAACAAAGATAAAAGCCTAGGTGGCTTTAGACTTATCTTTCCAAGAAAAGTTAATATCAGCCCTTCTTAAATTCTTCCAAAAATAGAGCTAAAGGGAATATATCACACATTTTATGAGGCCAGTATCACTTTGATACCTAAGCCAGACAAAAATCCTACAAAAAAGGAAAATTATATACCAATATCTCTGATACATATATATATATGTAAAAATCCTCCATAAATATTAGCAAATCCAACTAAGTAACATATCAGAAAGATCATATGTCATGATCAAGTGGGATTTATCTACATCAGTCCAGGCTGTTTTAACAAACACACATTAATCAGTGTGACACTTCACATGAATAGAGTAAGGACAAAAAAAATGACAGTATCAATTAACAGAACAGCCACTCTACAAAGTTCAATACCCTTTTATCTATAAAACTCCTAGTAGTTCAGGTATAAAAAGTAGCTTCTCAACATTATAGGGAATATATGAAAAGCCCGCAGTTCACATCAGAACCCAAGAGGAGGAAGTCAAGCTTTTCCTCTAGGATCTGATAAAAGACAAATCTAACCATTCTCTGCATTTGAAAAAATACATTAATATCTCTAGAATCATTCTATAGTAGTTTGGCTTTTTACATTATCATTGTGTAATGGATTCAGGCATTTGCCACCAATAGTTTCAGAGTGAATGAAGGAAAGTAGCTATTATTTACAACTATGAAACAAATTGGATTGATCCAAGGAACTGGAGTTTCTTGCCTTAGAGAAATTTAGAGTTAAAAGGAACCTGTTCCAATATGAATATCAGCAACATCCAATGCAACTTTCAGTGATGACAGAAATTGTACACATTTGCACTTTCCAGTAAAGCAGCCACTACTTTCACTTGGTTATTAAGCTCTTGAAATGTGGATCATGTGCCCGAGGGACTGAATGTTTTTATTTTATTTAATGTTAATTAATTTAAATTAAAATAGCCACATGTGGCTAGTTACTACCATTGTGTACAGTCTACATGGTTTCTTACTGTGCATCACGCTGCTGCTGACAACCATAACTGTTATTTTTATCCTGTTTTCAAATGAAGATGCCAAGACTTAATGGTGACAGACTTCTCTGTACTAAGACGAGATAATCTGACTCTAGAGCTTAAAAACAACTAAGTTTCACCTTGTAGGAAAGAAACTAATTTCTATTAATGTAAATGATCTCTTGTTTTCTCATAGATAATTAATGCCAGAGCTTAGACTGTAATTCAGATCATTATTTAGCATCATTGGGCTTCAGGTTCCAAATTTAATCATTCCCAGCTAGACATTTTTGGAGTGTCAAGAAAATGTCAGGCTCTGGACACTAGAAACATGCAGTAAACAGTGTGACTAGCACTTCTATTCATGTGGAGCAAGAGTATTCATAATAAGCATGATGAGTAGTAAATTATATAGTAGGTAGAGGGTGATACTTGCTATGCAAAGAAAAGAGCAAAGCAAAATAAAAGAAAATGAGCAGAGCAAGCTGAACATGCTAGGTTTGGGATGGTGGTTGCAGTTTAAAATGTAATAGATTGGAATTGAGCGAGAAGGTAGAATATAAAAAATGATTTAAGAAAGAGAAAGAGTTCATTGTAAAATAACTGAAGAAAACTAAAATAAATCAAATAGTCAATGAAATGTTCTTAAGACATGTATATATCTGGAAAATTCAAAGCATAGCCAGGAGGCTAGTGTGACCACAGTAAGGGTAAGGAGGCAAGTAGGAGACAACGGGAAGCATTTTTATGTCAAATAAGAATAACAACAATTTTCAAATTTTAAATTAATTTATTTTTAATTAATTTATAAAATAATTTTGGCATTTTAATGTTGTGCTATACAATCCTTTTTTTGTTTGTTTATTTTTGTTTCTTTGTACTGGGATTGACCTAGAAGTGCATAACCACAGAGCCACAACTCCAGTAATTTTCATTTTTTATTTTGAAATAGGGTCTCCCTAAGTTGCTTAGGGCCTTGCTGACTTCTAACTTGCAATCCTACTGCCTCAGACTCCCAAGTGGCTGGTATTACAGGTGTGTGATATCACACTCAGCTCATGCAATGTTTTGATTTTGATACATACGTACATTGCCTATATTTAACCAAGATTAAACATCTTTGATGCATGGGTTTTGAGATGAGGCCGGATTCTGTACTCATGCTGGCAAATGGAGTCTGGGCTCACTGCAGATTTCTGTGGCGAAAGGAGCCTTTTCTAATGTTTGCAGCTACTTCCAGTTAACACTGAGGATTTGGGCTGGCTGCAGACGTCTGTGTCTGAAATATTGTTAGCAGCTACTCAGCAAGAGCTGGGTTTTTCCCCACTACTGTTAAGCAGTGAGTTGCAGCTCTTGCTGTGGAATTAGGGAATTAGGTGCCAATCTTCTTCTGGGTTTTTGTCTCATTAATTTGAAGAAAAAAAAAATCCCTGGACAATCATGGAAGGGAGGAGTAAAAGGAGTAGAATTTATTAAAGGAAAGAGAGCTGAGTCTCCGCAGGGTGGAGGGGTACCTGGAAGCAAGACACCATCCTGCATGTGTTAGGCCAGGGTTTGTATTGGTTTTGGGTATTAACCTTGATTAAGATTCATGTAAAGCAGGCATTGAGAAAAGCACCAACATCACTGTTTAAACTCTGTTTATAACAGACATTGAAGTTAAGCACCAAAATCATTAGTTAAACTCTATGTATAATAGGTTAGCAAATCTCTCCTAGTTCCCATCTATGTCTACCGCCACTTCTTAGTTTTCCCACCTCTGGGACAAAGGAGTTGCTTCCATAGGTGAGTCTCATGGTCTTTTGCATTTGAAGACCCTGAGATTGGTGGTTGATCTAATCTTTCTACTGGTTAGCTTCTAGATATGGTTGAATGGGTCCTGACTACCTGGCTATTTTACTATCTCTCCTAATCTGTCTCATTTTAATGATTAAACATATATATCTTCTCAAATGGTTATCATTTCTTTATGGCTAGAAACATTCAAAATCCTTCGTTCTAGCTTTTTGAAATGTACACTACATTATTGTTATCTATAGTTTCTCTATTATGCAGTTGCACACTAAAACATTTTATTCCTATCTAACTGCAACATAGTACTTGCATTAGGGTTTTCGAGAAAAGAATCAACAGGAGATATATACATATAAATATGTATATAACATATATGTATATATACATATATGTTTAATTGTAAAAAGGTATTTTTATTTTAGCTTATAGGATCGAAAGCTGAATAGTCTCACAATATCCATCTGGAAGGTAGGAGGAACCAGCAGCTGCTCAGTGCAAGAAGCTAGAGCCTCGGACGAAAAGGAACCAATGATGCAGACTGAAGCCCTGGGTACTCCATGAAGAAGCACTGATCAGAGTCTACTCTGGAAGACAGTCCTACGTGCTCAGGCACAATTGGAGATCAGATTCCAACAAAGGTAATTGACTTTTTATGTTATAAATTTAAAAAGTGTTTTATTCTATTGGAAATAATTCAGGAGAAAGCAAAAGAAACAAAAAAATAAAGAAGGAAAGGATTGCCTCAACACAGTGGCTGAAATAGTAAGAAGAGTTGCATTTTAGTGTAAGGGTAGAGAAACTGCCTTAACCAAGAGACAGGAAAACTGAAAATGTGGGTGCAAATGCTGCTGTGTGTGAATTTTGAAAATTCTACTGGGTTCTTTCTACATCAAAGCAAGCAAAAAATTTGGTCTTTGTTCTCAAAATTCAGTTCATTTCAATTCTTTAGTCATTGGTATCTTGTTTACTCCTTTCACTTTTTTTTTAATAAAGAAAAATATCTATTGCCTATCTAAGAAATGTGTTTATGGTACACATTGCTAGTTAATTATGTAATACATACATTTTTCATTTTTCTTAGCAAGAAAACTTCAGTTTTGTTTAGTGCAAATGTGCCAGCAGAGACCTTTTTTCAGGAATAGATGATTTTTCCCACAGTTCTGACCAATGGGATAAAGGCTGAGAGTTTCTGCGAAAAAAACTAATATTTTTAATATATGTATATCATATTATGATATCATGATGGTATTTTCTTTCTTAAAAATATTATATACTACATTCACACAGCAAGAATCCTACTGTCATGAGGTGGTAAGCATGAAGATCAGAGTGTGCATACTAATAAAAGCAGAGTAGAATGACCATACGTTCTAGGTCCCTAATAATAATATTAAACTACCATTCTGGTTATGAAATATCTATTGCATGAGATGAAAAAAAATTGCCACTGTAGAAGGATTTTCTTTATTTGTACTCAATTGCTTTGAAAAATTTCCTAAGTAGCTCAGGGCATTCAGAGTTGCTAATTCTGGGAGAATGTGTGACATGGATACTCTGTTCCTGAGGCCCTCTCTTTGATCTCTTAGATTGATCCTGAGAGTAGGTTCAGAAGAGCAAGACTTGTGGCAGAGAACAACCAGAACAAAGCTAAGTTTTAGGAATATCTAATAGCTTTCATCTCAAAAGGACGGGTTTCCCTATAGAATGTCAAATTCTATTTTCTGTAAGAAAAGAGAATACACACTGATTCTCCTAGCGTCAAATCTTCTTTCATTTTTGTAACCTACTCCCTGAAACTGTATGCACCCAAACACATACACACACACATACACACAAGCACAATTTCGTAGACACATCTACAAATATACAGACACAAAATCACATTTCCAGCTCATTGAATTTGACAGAACTTAGGTTATCAATATATAAATATTATTGGAACCAGGTTTAATACTGAAAAAACTGGAGGAAGTAAAGAATGAACTAAAAAGGGGGCATTAAAATAAAAAGTAACACCATTATGCAGAGTATTTATCTAAAACCAATTTAGTTTTGGATTAAATATAAATCATGCATAGAAATAGTGAGTCAGCAATGTTTAGAAATGTTCTCCAATTTATATGGTAATATATGTACTGTTGACTAATATAATGTATCACAATATAGAAGGATAGGGAAGAATAGTAGAAAGCAAGTATTTATATTTATTTACTTGTTCATTCATTCATTCATACCAGGTATTGAACCTAGGTGCACTTAACCACAGAGCCACATCCCTAGTCTTTTTTTATAATTTATTTTTTATTTGTTAAACATAGTCTTACACATTGGAGGGAATCATTGTTACATATTCATGCATACACGGATATTGACAAAGTAAGTTAAGGCTGATCGTAGTCCAGGATCTCCCACTACTTCATCCATTCTAGTATCTCATGTCTCCTCTTTAATACTCCTATGCTACAGATAGAAATGAACACATACATTTATATTAATTTTTGAAATTTCTGGGTTTCTCTGCCTGCCTATATATATACAGTTAGGATTCTCATGGGAATTGAGTGTTCCCATTTAATATATGTACTGTTGACTTATGTATTACTTATATGGAAGGATAGTATAAGGTAAGTAATTATAGCTAAATATAATGCTATTAATACAAATATATTTATAAATTGTATTATATTCATACTATTTATAGATATATTTATATTATCATGCAATACTACATACACAATACATATAATCAATAAAATATTTTATCATAGAGCAATTAAATATGAATATGGCATTTATATTAGAACATTTAGATTATTATTAAATTTACATTCAATTGCTCCATTTATAGCAATATGTTCATTGCTTACCTGCATAGTGTGTGTTTGTACTATTTTATGATGACTTTCCATGTGTTCTTCACAAACCTATAATCTTTTGATAGCTTAATCTTTTGTTCTGGATTATGTTTTCAAAGATATTTGGCCAAGAAAAATTCTAGTCCCTTTTGTACCTTATTTTGAGACACGGTCTCGCTAAGTTACTTAGGACCTCGCTAATTTGCTGAGGCTGGCTTTGAACTTGTAATCCTTAGTCTCCTGAATCTTTGGGATTACAGGTATGTGACACTATGCCCATATCCCAAAGCATCTTGACCACTGCTTTCACTAAGCATATTATAATGCATCTGTGGAATTATAAAGGTGAACTATGTTATGAGAAATATATTAATATTTATTTGAATTACTAAACAATACATTCACGTGGCACTTAAGCAATTCAAAAGGCTCTTGATTATTATGTAATATAATTAATTTTATTCTGATATTTCTGTTTAGCAGGATTGTAAGATTTTGGAAAAAAAATGACTGTTTGAACCCAATTCTGATTTCTGATTTCATATATTTTATTTTATCAAGTCATTACTTTGAAAATTATGTAGATTATTTTTATTTTGAATCTTGTAGTTATGAATAGTAAATAAAATTGGCATTTAAACAGTTTTTTCCTATCTCATTTGCCTCTTAGCTTTCTTCTGAAAACTTCAAAGCTATTATTCCATTAAAAAAAAATGTGACAAGGAAGGAGACACCAAAAATTCTACCGCTATACTTTATGATCCTTCTAAGAAGAGAAAAGCAATTCTCTTTGTATGCAAGGTGAAGGAGAATGTCAAAATTATGTTCATATAGAGTAATATTAACACAATATTAGAGCAGATTAAAAGTCAGAAATGAGAATTTTATGTGAAAACTTGTCATGTTGTAAATCATGTAAATTTTCTACTATAACTACTATTATTCTTTTAATCTCCACTTGATAATGCTCTTCTTAATCACTACAAGTTTCCTAAAGAATAGACATGAGTACAATTATTAAGAAATAATAGGGTTTAGAACACATTATGCTGGCTCTTACTCTTTTAGTTATTATAGGAGACATGATGAATTAACATATTTTATTTTTCATTGAGATATTCTAGTGGGAATTAAGTTATTTGACTCAAAATGAAATCCCTTCTGTAATGGTTGTGCATGCATGCACGTTTATATCCATGTGGGTTTTTTTGGGATGGAGGGCAGAGGATAGCAGGAAAGTGTTTGCTTGAAGCAGCATTAATCTCAATAGCTGATAATTCTGAAGTGTTGTCAGAAATAATAAGGAAACACAATATCAATTAGAGAAGAGTGTGTGGTGAAGACAAAATAAGGGTCACATAAAAATCTATTAAAAAATATCCATATATTAACTCTGGATGTGAACTATGTCAGGGTACTTTATAAAAATACATTTATTTTACAAGGAAAATAATATAATACTTAAGAGTGAGTAGATTCTTATGAAAAAAATTAAATAATATTTTATGTTCTGGGAGTATTTTGTATTTGTTCATTAAACATTTACTTAAATATGTTCCACACATCATATTATCATAATATAGATATCATAAAATATTAGTATTGTTTTCATAGTAGCATTTATTGAGATACAAAGCAGAATGCAATTAAAAAGTGATACTATTTTTCTAATTAAAAATCTTGAAGTAAAATTAATTTGATATATATCCGTGGGGCCAGGGGAAGAAATGTGAGAGTTGAAATAATTGCTCATATAGATGTATATTTTTAGGAGAGGATACTGGAATGTAGTTGTGTTGCTAAATCTGGATGATGAGAATAAATGAATGGACTCTTTATATGAGTGTCTATAAGATGACAGACACTTCAGTGCCTGCATGACCCAGGCTGGTGATGCAGGTGAGCCAAGGTGGTTGCAAGATCTTGCAGGCCTTTTCTGAAAGATGAAACCATACCACTCAGCTCCAATAGGTTTTAAATTAGAAAATACCACAATTCTTTTTACCTCTAACTCCACTTAATATTTATCCCAGCAGAAAATCTTTTCCCCCCTCTATTTTTACAGTATATCTGAAATTTAAATTTTTCTTGTAAAGAAATTACATTTTGGCCGAGTAACTACTACTGATTGTGTGTTTGTTGTAATAGCCTCTTAATGGATAATTCTGTGTCTCTATAAGGAAAAAAAGAAAGTCATCTCTGTTTACCTTTCCAGTTACCAAAAACAAAACAAAAGACATTAATTATTTAAAATTTAGTTAGCATATGCTCTTTGTCTAGTCAAAATTCACCAATCACTCAGAGTAAAAACCAAAACACTTGCAAAGACTCATTAAGTCCAGCTTGTTTTTTTAATGATTGTTTATTTTGTTTTATTTTTGTTTAATTATAACATGATAATTGTCATACAAATTTGTGGGGTACAGTATGATTTTTTGTTTTGTTTATTTTTATTTGTGTATTATAGTTGTACTTAATGATGGGATTTATTGTCACATATTTATAGATGCACACAATACAACTATGTAATTGGCCAACATCATCCTCCACCAGCACTCCCCCATCTCCCTCCTCCCATGCCCTAGTCCATTGCCTTTTGTTCTGGCGTATATATTTATTCTAATACCCCTGTGTATACTGACATAAATGTTATACTATGAAGAACATATTTTATTGTCGACGCAGCAATTGTATATACAACGATATGCTTTTAAATGCTTGGGATGTACCTTATTTTAATTCAGTTCCAGCATTTCCCCTTCCCTTCCCTTCTTCCTACCCCATGTCCTTTTTAGGTATATTTGAAAATAGGATAAACATTAACATTTTTATAAAAGCATACTGTATATCTTATTTTAATTCAGTACCCAGTATCCCTCCATCTCCCACTCCTTTCTCTTCCCTGTAATGGTCTTTCCATCATTTACTAAAGAGTTCTTTTTTTTAGTGAACTGTTTATATATACACATATTATACATATATATATATGTATATATACACATATTATACATATATATATTTATATATACAAAGAGAGACAGATACATACAAATATATATCTATCTGTATATATAGAGATGAGATTCACTATATGTTCATATATTCTATTAACTTTCCCTATTTCCTTCCTCCTTCCTCCATTTCCTTCCCCTTTCACTATTCCTCTGTTCTTTTCCTTATTTCCAGTTAGCTTCCACATTGTTCTGATCTCCTTTCTACTTCTCTAATCTTGTATTCACTTTCCTCACACTTCTAGCTTAATGGCCTTGTTGTTTTTACTAGAACACTCATCTATCTTACTCCCTTTGTGTGGGAAACTCTTTCTCCTTTCTCTTGTGCCATAAAATCTACTCATAACCTGCTGAAATCCTCTGGGTGTCACCCCACCCAATTTAAGTTCTATTGAAAAATTCAGTAGAACTTCCTGGCTGGTTGACCTGAAGTAGTGCTTGAAAAGTCCTGTACTCTGATTCCACAGGAAAAGGGCATGGAAGCTCTACATCCAGGTCCTTGCTAGATCTTGTTTTAGGATTAGTGCTGTCCTGAGGTAACTTAGCTTTTCTACTAAATTACTAAACCTGAGAGGAACCATAGATATCCCCCAATTTATTGCCAGTTGATCAGAAATATTGCTGGTGTCTTAAGTAAGGAAATTTTTATGGAGGTCTAAAGGCTTACTTTGGATTTTGATCCTAATGCTAAGTGGTTAGCACGAGTGTATTACAATGGATCCACATCATTATGCTTATTTTATCAAGGGAGGAAATATGAAAATTCCCCATCCCTGTTGTTAAAAAAAATCAGAAAATACACTTTGAGCCCATTATAGGCACCAGTCAGCAAGCTCTAAACAACTTTTCTTATCTGCATTCCCTACCAATGACCCCTTGGCTTTTTTATTTTTTTTTAAATTAACATTATCTCTATCACATGAGAGTTTCCATGATTATGCTTCTTTTTTCCTCTGAATATCTGAAATATTCCTCTATTTATTCAAAAAAATCACTCTGTCTGGTAGTATTAATGTAAACTCATCTTCTTATCTACATTTAGAAAAGATCTTTCTGTTTATTTGTTTTCAGTATTTTTAAAAATAACCATGAATTTATTCAATTATAAGAGTTAAGCATCTTTTAACAAATGTTCCCCCGACCCCTTGCTCTTCTCTCATGTGATTAGATTCTCTAAGATCCTGGTAGCAAATGTACTGCTTTTGCAAATCTTCACAGCTCCTAGGTTGCTGCTTCACAGATAAAGATGTGAATAGTGTCTATAATTCCTGGAGGTCAATAGTTTCATATTGACAATCTATTTGTACCATACCTCTGAAATGCACTCTGTCCAATTCTTATTGGTATTTTGTGTCATTAAGAAAGGAGAAAAAGAAGACTCCCAATAGAAGACTAGCTATCAGAGAAGGAAGGTCTAGAGAACAGGTAAAAATGCATAGTTAAATTTCATTATAATAGGTCGGAAACTACTTATAATGGTGAAAATAGTACCTAAGCACCTATTGTATTTATTTTAAGAATAGCAGTTCTGTTAAGATATAAAACAGAAAAACATAACAAAATTGTACATTAGTATAAGAAATGACAGATCAAACTTATCTATAAGAGTTCTGAGTCAAAGAAAATACAATAGAGAAGGAAAGTATATAATATGGTTGAAAAATGTTCCCAGAATTATAAATATTTTATGTGTGTATGCATGTGTGTTCAGATTATATAGATGTATGCATATGTGTGTGTATATCAATACACATATTTATATATGTATGTATCTTTACTTATCTATATATATTTCTAATCAAAGAAATATGTTAAGTGTTAGCTATAAAGAAAATAAGTTTGAAATGAAATAGGATGGAACATTGGTAAAAATGAACCACAATGAATGATTCAGTTATGTCTTGATTATGGCTGTAGTCCCTTACGAATTAACAACAAAAAATATAGAAACGAGAAGGTAGACTTACATTAATGAAAAACTTGACTGTTGCATTTTATTTCCTTTCTTTAACTCCTATTTTAATAACTTAATTTATGAAATTATCTTAGCTATCTTGAGATTTATTGTTTGATTTTGACTTATTCACAGAAATTAGTTAAAAAAGAAATTATAACAAAAATGCAAGTCTCTTGATCCACATTTTATAAAACTATTGCATTCTGTCTCTTAAGTTGCCAGATAGTCTCCAAAATCTTTTGTATACCTAAGAAATTATTCCCTCTGTGTGCTTAACAGTGTTTGAAGTCAACAGAAAGAGAAGACAAGTATGATTTCTGAAATTATTATTAGAAAATGTTTTGGCTTTGACCAATTATGGTGGACAAATTTGTGTCTAGCAGTCATCTTAAGATAAATGACAACAGAGCAGCCATTATCGGATACTTCAAACTTATACTCCTATGGTCTCTAGTAATCCCTTTTCAAGTACCTACAAACAGTATAGCTAAAGCACCTACCACCTATGTGAAATAAATGGTTGAATAACATATGTTAAAAGGCAGAGAAAAGGCTTTTTTTGTAGAATTTCAACAGATTCTACTTAACTATTTAACAGAATGTCTGAAGATACAGGTAAACAGACAATTAGAGGCATAGAGTAAAAACTAGGATCCTGGAGTTTACAATAAAGGCAAGAGGGAACCAATAGGTATTTCTAAGCAGAAGAATATAAATTGGTTGAATGAATAAATGAATATATCTGTATTTCATTGGCCAGATATGTCAGTGCTGAGATTTTCCCCTTAAATGGCTTACACATTATTGCAGTTTTCATGATTTATTTATAAATAAAAAGCAATTTTAATTTATTATATTACTTATAAACAAAAGCATTTTTAAAAAATGATTCATTAAACTGGAAAACACAGTAGCTTATTTTCTTTACAGACTATATTTCTATAAATGTCTTCCTGAAAGTTTTATTGAAATGGCGAAGTTTTCTGTGATAGAAAGGTGTTTCCTGAAACAGCTGTTTAATTGACAATTTTGAATTCCATCTTCATCTCTTTATTCATTAGTTATTCATTTGGAGTTAAAAAAAATTAAAGCCCATCTGTATTCTCTCCCCCCCCCTCTAAATACCAATTTTATACTTCCTGATGTGCTTAACTTTGCATTTGCAGAGGCATCTGTCTGTTATCTGAGGAACGTGTCATCTTGTTCACAGAATAGGTGACAGATCCTTCCCACTTTGCTTAGTAGTTCTCACCTAAATTCCTCTTGAGAAAACAGTCTTTGAAGACACAACCAGATGGTTTGCCTCACTTGCTTGGTGAGCAGATTGGCAGTTTAAGTTCTGTTTCAACACTTATTGAATGGCTATTTCCTATCTTCCCCATGGGTTAGGGTGTCAGGTAGATTTATGTCCAAAAACATACACAGCAAATAAATTCTCAGTAGGTTCTTCGTTCGCAAGTCATTATGCAGAAGTCTGGCAGACTGAGTTCACATACTGAACAACTCAGTGCTGCAAAATGTTTTATCTCACTGGGGTTATTTGCTAAAGTTGAAATGAGGTCAGGAAGTCCCTTGAATTCAACATGCCACACCAATTACTCTGATTCCTCTTTTAAGGACTGGGTAAGATGTTATAATTAGCATTGCCAGAAAAGGCCCCATACCAGGGGTCATTCTTACTCATGTAGCTAGAATAATTACTACTTCACTGAGCTGGAAACTCCTTCTACCAACCTTTATTACTCAAGTCATAACATTTACAAATTTTTATTTTGTGTCTACCCCAGCCCCACCCCTTGAACTCATATCTAGTGCTTCAGAGTGTGATACCATCACTTTAATCGTTAAATGTAAATATATTCTTAGGGTCTTATGGTTTTATTCTTCATCTGTCACTGACCAGTAGACTAGCTTATGCTAATCATTTTACTCTCTAGCTTTGCCAAAGCTTACATGATTTCTTAATAACAGTGATTGATTAGGAAATTACTTCCTCTAGTCCACTGACTTTCTCACTCATATAGATGAAAGGAAAAAAGTCTTACAATTCAAATTTAATTTTTCTTTCACTAAATGTTTTAGAGATCGATCCTACTTTAATTTGTTATTGTGAATCAAAAATGCTGTTTTCATTTTTTCAAATATTTCATTTTTGCATTTGAATTTTGTTGATTACTTAATGTGAATAGAAAGACCCTATTTTGTGCCCTTTATTAAACTGTAAAGGAAGGTTTATATGGAAAGCAGCATGCACAAGACCACCTCCCCTCCCCACCCAACAATGTCTGCATGTCTATCATGGGAGTCCATGGGGGATTAAAAGGATTTGTAATTATACGTATGGATCTTAAGATAGGAGCTTATCTACAATGGAATATCCAGATGGGCTTTTTCTATTCAATTCAGCCTTTAATAAGTAGATAAGTTTCTCTAGGTGGAGTTAGTGAATTGTAGTAGAAGTAGTCAGAGAGATTTAAATCTGAAAAAGGCTTGACCACTATTTCTGGCTTTGAAGATGGAAAGGGAACATGGTAGAGGATATAGGTGGTGGCATTGACATGAGAAAGCTCTCTCCTAAGAGTGAACAGTGAGGGGCTGGAGCAGTGGCTTGGTGGTTATGGTGTTTGCTCAACATGCACAAGTACACGGGTTCAAACCCCAGCACCACGTACACAACCAAGTGTCACAGCAACGAAAGCCATGTGAAAAACTCAATAAAAATTGATTCTCTCTCTCTCTCTCTCTCTCTCCTTCTCTCTTTAAAGATTGAACAAGGAAACAGAAACATTTTGTCATGCATCTGCCAAGAAGTATATTCTACCAACAACCTGAATGATCCTGAAAGTGTTTATCATCATGGTCTCTAGAAAGAAAAAAAGCTCGGCTGACACCTTGATTTTGCTTTGTGGAATTCTAAACTGAGGACACAGTTGCGTCGTGCTATGCCTCGATTTCTCTGCTATAAGACCATGAAGTAGGGGATGGAGTTATGTTGCTTGCCAGGCATGCACGAGGACACGGGTTCTAACTCCCACACCAGGTATACAACAAAGTGTTGGAAGAAAGAGGTCACCTGAAAAACTAAATAAAAATTACTTTCTCTCTCTCTCTTTCTCTTTCTCACTGTCCCTCTTTCTTTAAAAAAGTCTATGGAATAAAAATTAGTGTTATTTTAAACCATAAAAATTTATGATATTTGTTGCAACAGCAAAGGAAACTAATATGTATTTTGATACACTGATTTCAGACACAACAGCAATAAGTACCTAGAATGAAGAAGTCATTAATGAACTGGTGAGTGAGCAGAGTCTGGAAGAATTTGGAATAAAATAGAAAACAAAAGCCTACATTCCCTTCCAAAGATTGTTGATAGAAAAATGGATACTAATGACTACCCAAGAATACCAAGGAACAAGTAAAAACAATTATGGAGAAATTGCATATCATCTGAGGGCAAACCCATATCTCTGTTGACAGACTATTGATAGAAATTGGTACCACAAAGGGAGCACTGCTAAACTCTCAGAAAGAATTGAGGAGTATGTTATTGGTAACTTGTTAAAAAGGATCTTTACTATATAATGGCAGAGAGTTTATTGTAATGATGTAAGGTAATTATGTAGAAATCAGAACTTGTCAATAATGAACTGAGATATTCAGCTAAGGATAATACTAAGCAAAATCCTCAGATTGCGCATTATTATTGTCTTGCAGTTTACAATGAAGTACAAGAGAAGCGCTGCAATTCTAGAAAAGACTGCTAAACTGAGGAAACAAGGATGTGAACATCTGAAAATTCTCAGCCTACCTAGATGGCAATAATTCCAAGTGTTTAGTCATACAAAAGACTCTTAAACAGATGAAGGGTGACTCATAGTTCCACCCTGTCAAAGTATGGTTCTTTAGGAAGCATAAGATCCTTTGCCCTTTAGTTATCTCAACAGGAACCTAGAAAAATGTGGGTCCCCAAAATTCTACCAGAAGGAAGAATATAGATGAAAGAATTCAAGTAATAAATGCGAATTTACTACTTGAAAGGAGGAATGATGATTCTGAAGGTGTAGCCAAGAGGCCAGAATCTGCAGTCAAAAACTATAACTCCTAACTGGCTTTGTTTTGAAAAATCTTGGACTGTGGAATGGATTTTCATCTTCTTTTTTTTTTTAAAGAGAGAGGGACAGTGAGAGAAAGAGAGATAGAGAGAGGGAGGAAGATAGAATCCATTTTATTTAGTTTTCCACATGGCCTTCATTGCTCCGACACTTAGTTGTAGGTGGTGTTGAGGTTCAAAGATGTATCCTCACACATACCAGGCAAGCACTGCATCCTCTAAACCACTGCTCCACCCCTACTCTCCATTTTTTGAATGAGGATACCTATAGCTGTTATCTACGTATTTTCCATTACCGTATATCTAGAATAGATAGCTTATGTTCTTAGTTTTATAGGTTTATAACTGAAGGGGAATTGAATGTCAAGAATGTGTTTAATGGATTATATCAAGAACTTCCATCTTCATGATTTAGCTAAAGAGATTTTGGCTTTCTGGGTTGATAAAATTTAAATGACATTTGGGATTTGAGTTGATGTTGTAATAGAAAGAGACCTTCAGGGAATTTGGGCTGGCATGAATGTATTTTGTATTTGGGAGGGAATGAATTTTGTGTCGGCATGTAGATAGCAGTAGACAGAGGACTTACTAAAAATATTCACGCCCTAATACCTGGATACTGGGAATATACTCTAATATATGGCAAATGCGACTCTGAAGATGTAGCTAAATTTATGGGCCTTATCATAAAAATACCATGCTGGATAACTTGAATAGGCCCATTCTAATCACTTGAGTCTTTAAAAGCAGAGAACTTCCTCCAGTTGGTAGTGAGAAAGATAGGCCAGAAATTTAAGTCAGAGAAAGGATCCAACCTGCCCTTGCCTCTTGAGAAGATGAAGAGAAAAGCATGACAGAAACAAAGCAAGATAAGCTGGCACGGTGCTGAACGCCTGCAATCCCTGTAACTTGGAGGCTGAGGCAGGAAGAATTGAGTTCATAGCCAGCCTCAGAAGCTTAGGGAGACCCTGTCTCAAACAAAAATATAAAAAGGCCTGGGGTGTGGCTCACTGGTTAAGTGTCTCTGGGTTTAATAACTGGTATCAGAAAAAAAAAGAAAGGATAGAAAAGAAAAGAAAATGTGGGGTGAAGTAAAATCTAAGAGAAGCTGTGGACAGGCTGTGGATATATGAGGACTCTATCCTATCATCACATGGTTCTGGGCACAGCTGTGTGATTTATTTGGCTTTGGGAATGAGCAAGTGAAGACTTGCTGAGTCAGTTTTGAGTCTGAACCTCAAAGGGAATACTAAGAGTACTCCTTTTTTACTTCTCTCTGACATCACCAAGGGAAAATGTCCAGGCTATAATGATGTAGGGTGAGAAGCTTGTGAGGAAGATTCAAATTGCCTTAATTGTCCCAAACATGGCCGTCTAGGATCACCTTACAGTCAATTCCTCCATAGCATATGAGTGAGTCTAATGAAGATTGGCACAGCCTTCGAGATGCCCACCTTAGATAAGTGAGTAATAGCCTCTTCTGAGTGCTTTCATGGTTTTATGATTATTGGCAATACAACATCATTCTCAGTGTGATTATATCAGTCTGTCTTTCCCATTAGAGTGTATACACTCCATGAGGATGGGAACTGTATCTATGCACTATTTTATTCTCTTTAGAAATCAGAAGGGGAGAAAATAATTGGCAATAGTTTCTTAAATAAATGAAAAGTTGTTTTATGAATGAAAACAGCAGGCAAGTGACAGATCAGCTCCTTGAGGACACTTTATCAAAATAGGCTTTTATAAATGGAATTAAACAATACAAATAAATCCTTAAGAAGAAATGAAGAGAAGAGGAAGTACAGAGAATGAAAAGCATGAAAGAGCTTCAGTTAGGTGACATGCAAGAATCGATGAATAAAGCAAGAATTCCTATTAGACTTACAACAAAAAATTTCATTGGTAACAGGTAGAAGAAAAGGAGGAAGGTTGTGTATTTTGGAAGGGTGTGATGAGACTTGCCTAACCCTACCTAGCATGATTATTTTTTTTTAAATTGTAACTTGTGATCAAAAGTTTCAGAAACGTGAATATTTAATGACTTAAGATACTTTGTGCCCTCTTTTCTGTCATGTCTTTAATACAGTTTTCTCCTGAGTTCCTGTACGCTCTGAATTACAGCAGGTGATCAGGAGGTATGTTGTGTCACTTCTCATCATCTGATGCTAATGATGAAAATGTTTGAGAGAGATGCCTATAATGTCTTAGAATGACTGTATAATTTGCTGCTCTGCATGTTGGTGCCTTTGCTACTACAGAACTTAACAAGGTCTTGTTTTTCAGTACAATCTTAAGACTTTTGCTAACAAATGGATTATTGACTTAAAAGTAATCAAATAATAAAAAGAGCATGGTTTTCTACCTGCACCTAAAAAGTCTTATTGCTTCCCATGCTTGGTTACTACAATATTTCTCTATTTTTAATTTGCATTTCATTATATCTATTTATGTAAAATCAAAAGATATTGGATAATTTAGGTAAATATGGATTTTGGAATAATTTATAAAATTATGAAATTTTGTTAATTGTTTTCCAAGTGATTATTTACTTCACTAATTAGAATTATTAACCACTTTTGTATAGAGAGAATATGTGAATTTCACAAATTATAGCTATTTAAATTTTTAACTTTTTTTTACTATATAATGAAATATCTAAGGCATAAATACTACTCTATTTTCTGAGAGATTTCAGTGCCATAGCTTTTTCTCTTTATGTACAAATATATTTACTTGTGTACAGAATTAAGGAGTCTGAACTTTCTGTTAAATTATTGCTTCTTTTTAATTTCTGAGTAGACTGGTAGTTGACTGAAGTCCTCTATTAGAGTTGACATTTTGCTTACTCTGAATATTTATTTGTACTCCTTAATCCAGATTCATTTTTTATCTGTAGTAATATCTTCCAATGTCCATTTAGGCTACTTACTTACTTAAATAACTACAGGTATTGTCATGACATTTTGGTTTAAGAGAGCAAGAGTGTGCATTGCATTAGCATTATTTATTACATTGACCAACTTAAAAAATGAATACAAACATGTTTTCACCTTATCAGTGATGATATTCTCTAGATCAGCTTAAAACCAATGTTACTATTGTATCAACCAAATTATCTGTGGTGTTCAACTCTGTTGAGAATCTTGTTTTTCACAGTATAGTGTACAAAAACTTAGAGCTGTAACTACATTGAATAAAAGAAAGAAAATATTTTAAAGAGTAGTGTTATAATGCTAAAGGACCAATAATGCTAAAATAAGAAAGAATGTGGATTATTTTGTCAGATTTATTTTTAGAAGTCAGCTTATGACTAATTAGAGGCATTTTAAAATTAAAAAAGGAGTCCAGGATGCATTATGTAACTACTGTTGTATAAATAGAAAGCAGACAGTCTAGACAAGAACATTTCACATAATTTCAAGGAAATTATTTTCATTTTTATTACTGAGGATTAAACCCAGGGCTACTACCACTAAACTATATTCCCTAGCCTTTTTTTTTTTTTCATTTTTTAATTTTGACACAGGGTCTCACTAAGTTCTTGAGGCTGGTTCGTAATACTCCTGTTTCAGCCTCCCAAGTATTTGGGATAACTGGTTTGCGTCATCATGCCCAGCTGTTTGCAAAATTCTTGAGTATTGGTGGAGGAATATACATGCTTTTAGAGAAATCAAGAAGGTTGTGCACACTGTTGTAGGTAGTGTAGATATTTATAAAGTAAAAACTTTGAAATATCTTTTTTGTTGTTAGTCTAATAAGAAGCAACATTATCTATTAAGAAATGTGAACTCAATCAATAGAAAGTTTTGATAGTCTCATGTGTAGTATGTATCATTATAGTGATAGCTTAGCAATGTTTTTTCTTTGAGGTAATGCAGAATTTGGCCGTGTTAATAATCAATAGCAACATTAAAATCGGGATTTTAAATGGGATAGCCTTCATAGTGATCAGATTTTTATTGTTTTACCTTTGCAGGCATATAAGCTTCTAATTTTGAAATACATACTGTTTTACAAGGGTTTTACTATAAATGTGGTGTTGCTAGAATTCAAGCATGAACATACATCGTAGCTGGGGTTACAGGCATGTGTCGTTGTTACTGGCTCTGTGTCTCTTCTTATCATGTTACACATTCCAGCATGAGGACGCTATTTTCTTGACCTAATTACTTCCCAATACCCTGATCTCCAAATACGATCACATTGGGGATTAGGGTTTCAACATATGAATTTTAAAGTAATACAAACAAGCAGTAAGTAACAAATTTTTGCTTTGCAAAACAAAATCATAGCAAACACCAGAAGCAAAATTTACAGTACAAGATTAATCTCTACATGAACTAAGTAGGCAGTATTTGGTAGAATGGTTCAGATTCATGTTGCATTGTTTTAAGCTAAATTTTGTTAGGAAAACACACAAACAAAAGGAATTTGTCTTAAGTAGCATTTTGCTTTAAGAAAAGTACTTGTGAAGCAACGTAAATAAATACACAGAGTTGGGAATGAGCAACGACTTTTGTAAAGACATTGAACTCATTTTGTTTAGAAAATGCATGTAGAAGTGGAAATAGGGAATAAAAATAATTTGAACTTAGATCATTGATGAGTTTCAAGTTCTGTTTCAAGAGACTGCACTTTGCTGTTTGTATTTATACTGATGGAGTGTGTGGGTTCTTGAAGATACATTTGGGACTACTTCCCGGAGTGTAAGAAAAATCAGACTGCAGGAGAAATGCAAATCCATCTTGCCTTCTTCAACACATTCTGCATCATTACAATAAGTTTTATTTAAGTTTTATATAAGAATTTGAGGGGCTGGAGTGCTTGCCTAGCATGTGCGAGGACCCAGGTTTGAACCCCCAGCACAACATATACAACTGAGTTTCAGAAAACTAAAGGCCAGATGGAAAAATAAATAAGATTGACCTTCTCTCCCACCTTCTATTTCTCTCTCTCTTAAAAAAATAATTTGAAATAATTCGAATTCTGTATAAAAGTATCTTGAAAAGGGGCTTGAGCAGTGGCTCAGCAGTTATGGCACTTGCCTGGCAAGCGTGAGGAGGCAAATCCCAGCACCACGTACGTGACAAAGTATCAAAGCAATGAAAGTCACATGAAAAACTAAATAAAAAAATTGATTCTCTCTTTCTCTGTCTCTCTCTCACTGTCCCTCTCTCTTTTTTTTTTTTAAAGTATCTATAATATCAATTTCCCATGTAATAGAGAGTAAAGATTTATGAGTAAGGATTAGTGTCTTAAGAAGACTATCAAGGATGCAGGCGGCAAATCTCAAAATGATGCAGAAAAAAATAATTTATTAATGCCATCAAGATTGACTGGGCTAGCAATGGTTTAGGTATTCTTTGAGGATCCCACATGGCACAAAAGTTGGCTGCAGTGAGCCCTAAAGACGATCTTTATTGATCCCGTTGCTTAGCAGGGAGGGAGGTGCTCAACTGGAGCAGGTGGGATTGGACTGAAGGAAGCTGAAGCACCAATGCTGTTATTCCATCTAGACCACATAGTGAGAATCTACCACATGAGGAGACACCAAGAAAAATACCCACAAGATGGTTTGGAGCCAATGTCAGGGAACAATTGGAGATAGAAAGATAGTAGCTCAGGAAAAAGTAGACAAAAACTTCAAGTACTGTGGTAAGGACTGTGAGTCATCAGAAAAATAAACATATTCTTTTCCTGTTTCTCACTTGTATCATATCAGGGTTTTGAATGAATAATTTGAAAACTATCCTTTTGGGTTTGCCCTCAGGAAATTTCTAAACAGACCATCTTCTGCTTCATTTTTGCTAAACACCTATCAATTTTTATCAAATTTCAATTTGCCTTGTGTGTTTTACATTTTATTTATAATTAACTGTTTGTCTCAAATCTTCATTATGTATTAGATATTTTTTCTCACTCCTCCTTTTTTTCTGAGTAAAGTAGCACTTTCTGCTAAAGTAGCACTTCCTAAATATGCTTTCCTGGGCTACTCAATTAAATGTCAGAGACAACTAAAATTTTCTAACTCTCCTCCCTACTTTGGTTTTATTCTTATAGTACATTTTATCTAGCATAATATATAGTGTGATTATATATCATATATGTAATTATGTATATATACACACATAGTATTATCAGTTTGCTTTTCCTCTATAATCCAGACTGAATTATGCCACAATCATTTTTATTCTCTTCATTGATATATTCTCAGACCTTAAAATATGCATGATTATATGATAGCTGTCTTAGTTCATTTATATTTTCTATAACAAAATACTTAAGACAAGCTACTTTTGAGGTTTATCATCAAAGGTCTTCATCTGATGATGACCTTGTTGGTAGAATCCCAAGGTCGGTCAGGACATCACATGATATGAAAAGAAATTGGGAGTAGGAGTGTGTGTGTGTGTGTGTGCGTGTGTGTGTGTGTTCTGGTCTCTCTTCCTCTTATCATAAAGTGATGTGAAATCAATCATCGGGACTCTATGCCAATGACTTAATTCAAACTGATTCCCAAAATCCCTACCTCTAAACACCATAATCAGATTAATTTCCATTCTCCAAATGCCTCATATGAGGGGGATTAAATTTTATCCTGAGTTTGGGGAGTACAGTATGTTCAAACAACAGTAATAGGCATACAAAAAATATAATAAATAAATTAAAACTGATTTTTGATTCTGTGGCATATCTTGAAATTCATGTTGTTTTCATTTGAAAATAATTTATTCAAATTTATTCAATTAATATGTATTAGTGTTATGCACTATATATATTATATATAATAATACTATGGAATATAACGTTTTGGGATGTATAGAAATAAAGAATAAATTATGGCCCCCAATTTCATGGACCTTACAGTTTAGCAGGAATGCAGACATTAAAAAAATTATGAAACAATTGTGTAAATATGTATATTATAGACAGAATAAAAATAGAGGCTTTAATGAAAGGCAGGAAAGGATTTTCTAAGAAAATTATTTTTGACTGAAAGAGAGTTAAAGAGCCAGCAAGTCAATAGGAGCAAACAGGGAGCACTGAAAGCTAAAGGAATGGACCCCTGAAAGACACTAATGATCAACTCTCTTTGTTATGTTACAGTGGTTGTTAACTATACCACATCCACCATCCTCATTCTTTCTATTATCCAGAAGATTGATTTAATCATTATGTAGCATATCTCCACACATGATTTCAATGGTAATTCATTGTGCTAGTAGTACTCTAGTTTTCTTGTAAAAGAAAAATGAAAGGAAAGCAATTGTGTAATATATTTAACCTTGTTGAAGCATGACTTCAGTAGAAGACATCTGATCTAATCAAAATCATGTGTCTCTGTGAAGTCACCACCAACTGAAAAATTTTTCAAGTAGATGAACAGACTGTTGACTATTGTTATAAGGACTCAGATATCGAAGTGCAGTTATTTCAGTTTTAATTGAATTAACTATTGGTTAATTTTCATATAAAACAAAGTGCACTATGTTTTCAATTTACACCATTATTTAATTCCTTCAAATTTAGGTATGAATTACACCTTATTTAAAATAGCTTTACTTAGACAATATTTAGCTAGGTTCTAGGTTGAAACAGTTATGAACACATTTTTTCACATGCATGTTTCTTCTTTGATTCATTAGAAGTTTCACATAATGAGAGAAAGTTCTTAAATATTTGGATTGTTCCACCAAAACCAGGTTTGTTATCCCTGCCTGATGCATAGAATTCCAAAAGGGATTCTATCATTTTAAGTATCAGTAAAATCTTCCAAATCATTTCAAAATTACCCTGAAGAGGCAGAGCCATCTGCAAAGAGCATTAATTTACAGAATCAACTTTAATTTTTAAGTATAATTGTTTAAAATTCCAATCCATTCAGGTTGAATAATTTAAATGCCCATTCAGATATCCTAGTAGATTTGAGACTGTAAGCCCTCATCAGAACCAAGCATATGTAAGCAACATGCTCTTAAATTTCCAACCTCAGGTGTCCAGCCTTATATATATTCTGCTACCACAACACAAAACAGATTAAGACATTATTCCTATTTGTAGATTACAAGATTAACAGTCTCTGTGGGACTCTAATAACTCTAATGTTGGTAGAACAAAGGCTAAAATTTTCCTCTTCAGGGCACCACATTATTTGTATCTCTAACATATGTTCAGAAGAACTTTTAAATTTTATTCTTTCTTTCATTCATTATAAGAAAAAGAACACAAGCTTTGGGGAGACACATACTCCATAGTCTTAAATCAATAGGAAACCTCATAGCGGAACATTAAATTACCAAAAAAAAAAAAAAATGAATACTTAGTTAAAGATACTTTTGAGAATGCAAATGAGAAATTTCAGCCCTTCTTTTCCTTTCCGTTCACCATAACCTACATCTTCACCCTATGAAGGTAAAGATCAAGTGGTGACCAGTGTAAAAGAGTGGATGGAGGGTTTGAGAACTGAATACAAAAGATATTTTTCATACCTATTGTTTTCAAACTGGTAAGAAAATTTTGTGGGTTACCTTCTAGCTCTGAATAGAAAACTATGCAAAGGAAAACGAATACAGATTCCATAGTAAATGAGTTCACTTTTATTTTAACTGAGGTAAAAAGTTCTAAATCATCTGTCCATTTTTCTTCAATAATTTGATTAAGGAGTGGGATGTTTACATTAGAGACTGTTTTTCTTCCTAATGGTGTCCAATTCCCGGTGATTTATATCCACCCTCTCTCACTACACACTCTCACTTAATAGAAAATGAATTAAGTGTATTTAGTGAGAAAGGATACAATAGTTACAAATGATGACTATAAAATCATATAACACAAGATGACATGCCTTTTTGCTGAGGTGCAATTCATGTAACAAGTTAACCATTGAAAGTGTCTAATTGTGCATCATTTAGTGCATGAATAATGTTGTTCAAACACTAGCTTTCTCTGGTTGCAAAACTCTGAATTATCCTAGAACTCCCTGCATTCTTCAAGTAGTTACGCACTTCTTCCTTCTTCCCCCACCCCTGGCAATGAATAATTTTCTTTCTATCATTAGAGATTTGATAATTCTGAATATTTCAGATAAAAGGACTCATACAACAAAGCCTTCAATGTCTGGCTTCTTTCGCCTAACACAATTTGTTTGAGATTCATAAATGTTGTAGCATATAGTAGTATTACACTCCTTTTTATGGATTAATAACATTCTATTACAGATATATCATAATTTATTCATCCATATGTTGATATTTAATTAGTTCCACCTTTGCTCATTATAAAGAATGCAGCTATAAATATTCATATACATGTTTTGATGTTTTCATTCCCTTAATTCAGAATGACTGAGTAGTACAGAAGCTCTGTGGTTAAGTTTGTGAAGAATCTCACAATTGTATTCTACAGTGGTTATCCTTTATATTTCCACTAAAATGTACGAAATTTCATATTTCTCTACATCCTTACCAACACTTGCTATATATTTTTATTATTGTTGTTATTGTTTAAATCATAGCCTATTTAGGAAGTGTAAAGTAGTAGCCAAATTTTCTTTCCAAAAATTTCCTTTGCCTTATAGCTCACTCTCTGTCATAGCTCCTAAGGGTGCTTACCATTTTATATGAAAAAATCCACCTTTATCATCCATTTCCTTTCATTTTTGGAGTAGTTAACATTTATATGACTTAAATAGAGTAACTAAAAGTAGAAATGAACTATTTTACATCACTCTCCTACATTTTAGGGAAATAAATCTTCGCAAAATTCTGCATGCAAAAGGCACTTACATAGAAGACCCTGATCATGAAGGATAAAAAAATAAAAAGGACCCTCAGATACCTCATGAAAGGTTTAAGTTCAGTATGAACATTGATTCCCTGACAGTAAGTGCTCAAATGTTAGAAAGGATCTGATGAGGGCTTAAGTAATATTCTCTAGAGAATGGCCATGATTAAGCAACTTGAAAACCTCCATGAATAATTTGCTAAAGATTTCTTCTTTTATAATTCTCAAGTTTTAAAACTCTGGTAAACATGTTTTAGAATTCTGGGCTCTCAGGATTGCTTCTTCAGAGGCCAGATGCAACAAGCATCTGTGCCCAGTGTCGCCAGAGACACTTCTACTTGTAGGTTGAACCATGGACAGGTAACTAAAAGTAGGAATATTCTGAAAGTAAATATTTTAATGATTAAAAAATAAATAAAAAACCCTAATGTGATAGTGCTCATGTTTCTATGGTAAATTATTTTTTTTTAATTTTTAGAGTTCATGCACCTATGAAGAGAAAAAAGACTAACAGAAAGTGATGGTGAACCCCTATAATGTTTTATGTAATATATATGCTAAAGTAAATGAATTATTCACTGCTTCGATAAAAACAAATGTAGGAATGACTGAATTTAGGATACTAGATACAATTTTGCTATTTTATCCAATAAAATAATTTTATATCATTTACTAATAAAGATAAAGTTGGATTAATATATTTGTGAATACAGAAATCATCTGAAGATAGTGAGCAGAGTTATAATTCAATTATCCTTATAAAGTTTTTTCCCTAGCCCTATTTTCTTTCAAAACTAAAATTACTGAACTTATACCAATTATGAAATTCTGCTTTTTAACATTAATTTGGCATTTGGATTTTTAACTGACTTTGTTCATAAAAATGCTTAAAGTTATCATAATTCTCAAACCGCATATGAATTTAATATTCTTTAAATTTAGATGTATCAGGATCAACTTAGAATTAAAATTACAACATCAAAGAAAATAGATATACCTGGGTGCAGTGGCACATGCCTATAATCTCAATGGCTCTGAAGGCTGAGACAGGAGGATTGCAAGCTCAAAGACAGCCTCAGCAACTTAGTGAGGCATTTTTCCAGAAATTAAAAGAAATGCTCTGGGGATGTGTCTTAATGGTTAAGTGTCTCTGGGTTCAATCCTCGATTAAAAAAAAAAAAAAAAGCAGGGGTTGAGAATTTAGCTCAGTGGCAGAGCCCTTGCCTAGCTTGCACAAGGCCCCAAGTTCAGTCCTCAGCCCTGAAAAAAAAGCAAGCAAGCAAAAAGATATATATTTCTATTAATTAAATAGCATTTTATTCCCAATTTTTAAACA
Source organism: Aplodontia rufa (assembly GCA_004027875.1). Taxonomy (NCBI): domain Eukaryota; kingdom Metazoa; phylum Chordata; class Mammalia; order Rodentia; family Aplodontiidae; genus Aplodontia; species Aplodontia rufa. Next base: position 42,257 of record PVKS010016966.1, read on the forward strand.
ACTAATCAGTAGGAAGTTTTTCAAATTACTTTTTAGCATACTTAAGAAGTTTGTATATTTTTCCATATATAATTTATTGTTGAGATAGTGCATTATTACTTTCCAAACCAAACCATGTAAGGGAGATCAATTTTAAAGTCACTGTCTTATTCTATTCCTTTCAATTTTATTTAGGTTCTGATGTTCACAGTTTTTTTTTTTTTGGTAGTCCATTATGTAAGTCTGTGGATTAATAGCTGCCACTTACATTGAAAGCGACTAAATACTTATCTACATTTTTATGTGTGTTGAACATTTTATATATCACTAAAATTACTCAGTGTGACAATTTTTTAAATAATTTGCTTTTCAATCTTGTTAGTCCTCGAACTCTTTTATTTTGTTTGGTCGAAGTGGTGGTGGGAGTAGAAGGAAAGATTTCAAAATATTTATGTAAACATTTATCTGTGCATGGAAGTATATTTATCCAATCTTTTCAAACTTTCTAAACACATTTCAGAGAAATGCAAATGAAAACCACATTAAGATATCACCTTACACCAGTCAGAATGGCAAAGATGAAGAAAATAAACAACAATAGATGCTGGAGGGGCTGTGGAGAGATAGGCACACTAACACACTGCTGGTGGAGCTGCAGACTGGTACAGCCCCTCTGGAAAGCAGTATGGAGAATCCTTAAGAAATTAGGGATGAC